>JAMKQA010174438.1:0-14282 GCA_024699735.1 Posidonia australis
GATTTTACTTTGTCACTTATAAAATTTTACCAACTTTAATTAACAAAATATGTTGTAAAATATAATAGTTTTTTATTAATCATTAATTAATTATACATTCATAATGATGGAATGTTAAAATTAATCAAAATGATGGAACATTAGATCTGATTAAAATAAAATTCCTTTATCTATATATACTTTGTTTTGCTGATATTGATAGCATGAAAAAGAATTTGATTAATCAAGTGGAAAATCCTTTGAACTACTCTAAATCATTATTTAGAATATGAAAAACATCAAAAGACTAAAAACTTCTAGGAAAAAAATCAGCTAGGACATTCATTGTTGTCCTTTCTCTTCTTCCTTCTTCTCTCTCTCTTCTCTTTCATGTTCTCTCTTTTTTCCTCCTGCTCTCTCTCCCTCTCTCATTCTTGCTTTCTCTCTTTTTTTTCCTTTTTCCTTTTTTCTTTCTTTCCACTCACATTCTTTCTCTCTCCAGTCCCACATCTCTCTCTCTTCTCTTTCCATTTTATTTTTCTTGATCTAACAACTTATTTAAGGAGGAGTGATGGTTTTTCCTAAATCTAACAACTAATTTACTGAGGAGTGACAATTTTTCCTAGATCTTAGGTTAATCATAAAAATATCTCTCTTCCTAACATTTAAACTCAAATAATTAAAAACGTTCTGATTTTATATTTAAATAATAGCATCTCTTTGAGTGTAAGTTCTGCATTTTTGACTAGTCTAAGTTCTCATACCAATTGTTTGTGTTCAAGAGCATTCAGATCTTAATTTGTTGATTGCAATAATTGCTTATACATTAACTGCGCACTCTTACCACAATAATGACATTGTCTCACAATAAATACTCAATCAAAATCTATACAATGCCAAATTCTCTAATAAATCTAATCTTCTAGATCTTCTGAATGTACTAATATTCTTTAATCTAAAAAGGAAAAGCCTAACAAGCATTATTCAATAAACATTTAAATATAACCATAAAAGGACATGAGTGAAGCGATATCTACATGATTCAAGAGATCCAAATAATTGTTACTTGAACTAAAAGTTTGATTACAATATGTCATCATGCTTTTATATTCATAATCTTCAATAATTATGACTTAAGCTAGCTTTACGCTAGACAACTCCTCTCCCTTATGTCTTCGTTTTATTTTCCTATTTTTAGATTTAACAACTTATTTACGGAGGAGTGATGGTTTTTCCTTGATCTTAATTAAAACAAAATTATCTTTCTCCTCCCAATATTTAAACTCAAATAAATAACATTACATTTAAATAAAAATATCTCAAATTTTAGAATAACCTAAAAACTGAAATTGTCTTCTTTAATTTAGATAATAATAAAAAAAATCACCTATGGGTGTTACATTACGAGTAATGAGAAAATCATCTAGTAGTAAATTGTTGTAGGTTTTATTGGAGATGTTCTTATGGAGATTTAGAAAATCATCTAGTAGTAAATTGTTGTAGGTTTTATTGGAGATGTTCTTATGGAGATTTATTCTTCTTACATTCAGAACCATCTGCTTTTTGATTCCATATCCGAGCTTCAGAGAAAGGTATGATAGCACCATTTTCTTATGACTTCTGGAAGGCAATTTCAGGAATGATATGGTTCTCAGATGTTTTTTCAATATATACATATAACTAAGGGACAGATGATCCCTTGTTGAGTTCCTTTATTTGTTTTAGCATTTGATGGAGTACAGTAATTATATGCCGCTCACTGTTGGATTCATTTCTGTATATTTTTGTAGCTGTAGTTTTATCCTTACAAATGGAGCTATAAATTAAGTCAGCAAATTGTATGTTCCGAAACTTACAAATTGATCAATATGGTGGCATGCACTTCTACCTTTTTAATTAACAGATCTTCTAAAGATATCCAGGCATCTCTAGCAGAAGTGAAATTTTTCGTCAACGAAAGCAATTGCATATGCCAGAATTGGAATCAAGCCAACAATAAGCAAATGTCGATAAATTCTTCATGTAGTGGTCATTGATCTTTATCTTTACACATGTTGTATTATATGTTTATTAAGTGTAGAATTTTCTCTGATTATTAATGACAACCAGGCCTTTTCACTCCTTGCCTAAGAAGAAATAAAAAGAAGCTAAAAGTTCCACAAGTCATAGGATAGGATGAACTTAGGTGCTCTTTTTTTAAATTAATCCCCAATTCGTTTGGTAAAGTCAGTTAATTTTTTGGTAAATATGATAATTCTTCTTATAATATAAATGCTTAATATAAGCATTTTACACCAAACTTGTAGAACTTGTATTTGAATATTTCATTATACCTATGATAAAAGTTATGAGATTACTTGATTGTCGAATTGTATACACATTGAATAATGTAAATCAATTCCGGGATTCTACATTTAATATATGGATTTTGAGAAATAACAATTAATTCCTTATTCGTAGTTCTAATAATTATTCTTACACAAAAAGTTTGATTTATATATGAAATAGGTTTCAGAATCACTTGATTCTTGAGATATAATCATTATATATGATGTAGATCAAATCCGACGGTTAAAACTTTTATATGATAGACGGATTTCAAAAACAACATGGGGGCTCATTTTATGTAGATTGAGCCTATGAATCTGCTCTTAAGTTCTCTCTCTCTCTCTCTCTCTCTCTCTATACACACACACATAGTAGATTAAATTCTTGGAGGAATGCTAAATCGTAGTTTGGTCTTAAAATCAGGAGCTTATGGATTTTGCAATAAACTGTATGTTTATCCAAATTGTGTTTTTATCCAACAGGAAAAGCTGCTTCAAGACCAAAATAATGTATTAGAGAAGAAGGTAATTCTTGCTTTTCTTTCTTTCTTTCATGCCTTTGATGGTGGTTCAAGTAATTAGTTTCTCAATTGTTTTTGTGAAGTGTGATTTAGAGAATGATTAATTGTATTAGAGTAAGAGTTACATATATAATAGTCACATAACACAAACTCCCTACACAATCAAACATAACATAACTCACATAACATGACTCACACACCTCCTCAAGTTGGAGTATATATATTAATCATGTCCAACTTGTCACAGATTGTTTGAAACATGCTTGTACGAAGTCATTTGGTAAAAATGTCAAGTAACTGTTCAGAGGACTATGTATATGGTGTATTAACGATACTAAACTATACTAGGTTTCTAACATAATGACAATCTATTTTTATGTGTTTTGTGTGCTCATGGAAGTTTAGATTGTTGGTAATGTGTTTGGTTGCTTGGTTATCACAATATATAGATTTTGGAGTTTTTACCATAATGACAATCTTTTTTTATGTGTTTGGTTACAATCTATTTTGGAGTTTTTATCACAATATATCCCAGAATGGTGGACTGTGATCTACAGGTGTACTAACATGTTAAGCACGTACCAATCATGTTAAGCACGTACTTTCTTTGTGAAAGTACCAATCTGTCCCTAGCATATGTAAAATCAATTCTCAAGAAGTACTAAGGCCTTTTCATCTTTTTGTGGCAAAATATTGTGTAAGATACCGTTTTACTTCAGTAATACTTGCTATGTCATTACCGTTCACAAGTATATCATCGACATAGACCGTTAGGAAAATATATCCTTCTTGATAAACACAAAGTGATTTACAGAACATCTGGAAAAACCTTTGCCTGTGATCACTTCATTGAATTTGTGGAATTACGCTTGAGGACTCTGCTTTAACACATAAATTGCTTTCTTGAGATAACAAATTTGATTCTCCCATTAAGCAACATCTCTTGGTGGTTGTTCTATATAAACTTGTTCGTTCAGGTTACTATAAAGGAACACATTTTTCATATCTCTTGGTGGTTGTTCTATATAAACTTGTTCGTTCAGGTTACTATAAAGGAACACATTTTTCATATCAAATTGATATAATTGCTACGATTAATTAATTGCAAATGACAAGAGAACGTATATGGCATTAAGTCTAATAATTGGGGAAAATGTCTCAACATAATTTACATCATAAATTTGTATGAATCCATGAGCAATTAGTCTCATATTGTGCCGATCTACTGAACCATCTGGCCTGTATTTGATAGTGAATATCCACTTGTAACTTACAACATTAGCTTTTGGAAGACGGGTTACTAGTTTTCATGTACCATGAGACATTAATGCCTACATTTCTTCGTCCATTGCAACTTTCCAATGTGAAACCTACAGTGCTTCAAAGTGATTCCTTGGTATAGACTTTGTAGAGATAGAAAGTGCAAATTGACGAAAGGTGGAAGTAAATTGGTCATAAGAAACAAAGGATGAGATAAAATGTATTCTTGGGTGACTTTTACCTTTACAAAGGGTTATAGACATATCAAGTTCTGAAGTGGTGGTGGATGGATCTGCAACCACAGGAGTTTGAGTTAGTTGAGACTATGGTTGTTGAGACCTCTGTTGGCAATGATAAACTTGCAATAAACGTTCCAACTATGGCCTCGTAGCAATAGGCGGTGGTAGAGGAACGTTGTCGACTTGAAATTTAGTGGACTCAAAATAGGGTTTTGATTCAAAAAAGTGACATCCACAGACACAAGATATCTATGTGTATGTGGATAATAACATTTGTATCCTTTTTGAGTGTGTGAGTACCCAATAAAAATACACTTTGTTGACCTAGGATTAAGTTTATCAAGATTAAGAGTAACATTTTGTACATATACAGTACACCCAAACACCTTACGAGGTAAGTTCAATAATAATTCCTTATTCAGACATAGTTGTCTAAGGAAAATTTCATCTCTTAAAGGAGTAGAAGGCATTTGATTAACAAGATATGTAGCTGTGAGAATAACATCAGACCACATGTACTTTGAAACTTTCATATCAAACAGAATAGTACGAGCGACATCCAAAAGATGCTTGTGTTTGCGTTCTGCATTACCATTCTATTGAGAGGTATGTATATTCTGTTGCAAGTCATTTTGCATAAATTCTATGGCATTGTTAGTATGAATCACTTTAGGTGTAATAGAAAATTGATTGCTTATTTCATTGCAAAATTGTTTAACAACATCAAGAACACGAACTCTGTTCTTTAACAAATAAACCCAAGACACTTTAAAGAAGTCATTCACAATAGCAACATAATATCTATGATCTAAAACAGAAGAAACTCTTGTAGAACCCCACACATCATAGCGAACCGAATCAAAAAGATTTTCATTGCAAGACAAGGATTGATGTCTATAGTTAGCACGATCTAATTGACATGACTCATAACTAAATGACTCAATTGGTATCCATGGAAAAGCTTGTTGAAACTTAATGAGAGATGGATGACCAAGGCGGTAATGCCACAAAAACGTGGACTTTAACTAAGAGGCGACGGTCACAAGTTCATGAGGTATTTCATCTCGTGCCAACAGATACACTCCTTTGCTATGTTTATGTTCCAAATCAATTCTCTTCCTTATTCGTAGATCCTAAAAGGTACAATGAAAAGCGAAGAAGATTACAAAACAAAGAAGTTATTTTGTTATGGCATTAATGGAAGTCAAATTGACTGAAAAGTGGAAACTTAGGTACATAAAAAACATTTTCAAGGATGATCCGAGAAAAAGCATGAACAACTCCCTCACCAGATTGTATATCAGAGAGCCATGAAAGACGACTAAATAGGCTTTTTGTACCTATCATGTGGGTAGAGGTGTTAGAGTCTATAATCTAAAAGTTATCACTGGTAATGAATATGGCACTGAAAGGTAGAAGTTGTGGATTGTGAGTCCTTGTCTAGAATAATCTGTTGTAAGTTGTCTGTGAAATAGTCACTGTAGGCTGTGTCATCTGATCCAATGTCTTAGTTTCAACAGGGGAAGTAAGCTATGCTAATGGTGGTCTACTATACTTATCGTAACATCTGTCTGAAGTTTGGCTGTTACATCCACAATGGTTGCATTGTCTATTGTCATGTTCATCACTACGATCACTCCTTCCACAGTCACTCCTACCACCTTGACCCTTACTAGAAGACATAAGTATTGATGGCTTCATTATAGGAGAGGGTGTAACTGTAGAGATACGTAAATTCGTGGAAAAGGTGGACTGAAGTGTAGGAACTATTTCTGCACCAAGGATCTGTCCTCAAATTTGTACTACAAAGTTTGAATTAAGTTCTGCCAGAAAGATCACAACTGCTAGCTTTTTTCGATACTATTTCATCTTAGAAATATCGGCCACAAATGGCTGGTAGACCTTTAGCTCATCAAGTAGGGCTTGAAGTGTACTATAAAAGTCTTCAACAGTTTTCTCCTATTGACGATGTGTGAATAATTGCTCATAAAATTTATATATGCAAGCAATATTTTGCTAATTTCCATATGTAGCATGTAGGGTGTCTCACAATTTCTTAACTGGCTTCAACATCATAACGCTTTGCGTTATTCGCTCCTTTGTACTATTGACTAGCCGCAATATCACGGTACAATCATCGACTAACCAATCATCATAGGTGCGATCTTTGTCATCCAACGGATCACTTGTGAGATGGCTTGTTTTTAGATGAGCTCTCAGAAAGGTTTCGAAAGTTTGTTTCCATAGTAAATAATTTTTGCCATCTAGCTTTATGGAGGTGGCTGTGAGTTCCTTGAGCCAATTATCCCGTGAGGCAGTCTTTTTCTTCTTTTTTTACTGAAAATCAGACTGAAATAAACTGCTAAACTTGAGAAAACTGCACTGAACATACTAGAACACACTGATTTTGGTCCGTTGAGGGCATAACACAGCCCTTGATCACTGAATAATGGATGTTGCAGCCTTCAACGACATCCAACAACCACTGTAGGGCTGCACTATCACTGGTTGTCAGTGAACAGAAGGATAAAAATGAAGAGGAGATGCAACTAGACCATCCTAGTGACCAAAAACAGGCCACCGGTGGTCTGTAAAGTGCTGGTGCATGTCAGCGAGACTCCTGGTGCTGGTGGAAAGGATAGGAGGAGATGTGGGAGGTGGAGGGTTGGCCTGGAAGTGCTGGTGGAAGCTGCAGGAAGGCCAGACGTGCCAGCCGGAGCCACTGGAGGGGGGCTGATGCATCGGCGGGAGGTGGTGTGGGGCTTGCTAGAGCCGGCGGCTAGGTTTGGTGGTTTGAGTGGTGTATTAGGATTGTAACCTAGCTCTTGATACCATGTGAAATGTGATTTAGAGAGTGATTAATTGTATTAGAGTAGAAGGAGTTACATATATAAAGGGAATGACCCCTT
The DNA here is from genome assembly GCA_024699735.1 of Posidonia australis. Taxonomy (NCBI): domain Eukaryota; kingdom Viridiplantae; phylum Streptophyta; class Magnoliopsida; order Alismatales; family Posidoniaceae; genus Posidonia; species Posidonia australis. Next base: position 7,236 of record JAMKQA010174438.1, read on the forward strand.
ATATGGTTCAAGTAACACAAACTCCCTCCACAACCAAACATAACATAACTCACATAACATGACTCATAGTTTTTATTAATGATATTCTAAATGCATGATGTGCCTTTGATGGTGGTTCAAGTAATTAGTTTCTCATTTTTTTTATGAATGATATTTAAAATGCATGGGTGTATTGATAACAGCTGAAAGAGAAGGAGAAAGAGAAGGCAGCTTTGGCTCAACGTGCACTTTGGGAGCAGCCAAACCCAGTAGCTACCAAGTCTGCATTGCCACCCAACTTCAACTTTGTGGAACCTCTCCCGACGCTTAATATTGGGTGAGAGATATCTATACTCGTTTACATGCTTATCATTTGATTAGTATTGTTAGTCTTGAACGAGAGAAATTTGTTTACTTCCTGATTAAGAATTATGGATAACAAAATCTTGAACTTTTCGTGGTTTCCCCCTCTTTAATCTGTTGATATATGAGTTAAGGACAAATTAAGTTGGACCTTCCAAGCATTGGTATGGCAAGTATACTCCAAGCTAACTATTCTCTCACCTCTAAATACCAGATAATGGAAGGTTAGATGTCATGAGCCAAACGTGACAGTAGCAAAAGCCAAAGTCACAAATTACTTTAGTATTATAGTCAATACTAATATCTCAACACCTTAGCTACAACTATATCACATATTTACTTAACTAAGGCATAAAATCTACACACTCACTAATTGTAAGAAGAAGCTACAAAACTTGTGTGTTGAAATACTACATAACTTTCTGAGGAAAGTGTGAAAGGACTCTACAGTGACTCTTAGCTACTTGTGACTATCCATGTTAGGGTTTAAAGTATATTTACAAAAAAAAGAAAGAAACAACAACATGATTCCCACATAGGGGAACTCAATATGCTACACTTATAACATGGATTAGCCTCATCCCATTAATAATTTAATATGCAATCATCTTTATGTTTGGGTTACATAAAATATGTGAAATCATCCTTGAAAACTTGTAATAACTGAATTACATTTATTTCCAATAAATCACTAATATACATGTGAAGATACTATTAATGTTTCTCATTTGAAACAATAAAAATTTATCAAAATCGAAATATAACCATTATACATGGTTAAAACCATGGTACTAAATGTCTACGCGTGTCACCGAAATTTCTCTACACGTGTCTTATTTTCAATTTACCGACATGACTCTGACACAATATCGAAATGGAAGTTTTCTTAACAAATGTAAATTTTTTTTACCGTATTTCCACCGACACGATTTCGACATACCGATATTTCTCCGACACGTATCTATTTTTCAACTTATCGAAGTCCGACACGAAATCGACATTTAGAAGCATGGTTAAAACTCAAAAATCCACATATTTTTAAATCAACACATATTCAATAATGTATCATCATTATGATCATTGTTGTTCGACGCCAAACAATCGAATCAGGCCTATAAGCAGATGTTGAAAACATTCTACAATATTACGTAATGGACTGCCATGAGAGTCCTTTTTGTCCTAGGTCAAGTGTTATCAAATCATCGAACACAAGGCCCACCATTTATGTCCTAGTCATTAGACGTTACCGTATCGTGGCACATGCGTATCACGATTGGCCTTCAATCCACGTTTGTATTTTCAGAATTGGAATCCAACACAGAAGATATACATGAATTGATATATTATCGGCATAATATAAGCCAAACCTTCAAAAATCTCTTCTTCTTTTTCATTATTAGAAAATAATTGAACCTCATGATCATCATCTATTTCAAAACCCTTAACTTTTCTCAAAACTTGCATGGAATATAATCCAAAGCCTATTTAGGCATCAAATATTCAAAACCATTGTCACTTATTTAAAACATCATTTACACTTTCATATTTTTTTAATAATCATAAATAATATAAACACCTTTGTATTCCAAAAGAAATGACCATATATATATAACCAATTCAGCAAGACTAAAGTCTAAATTTAAACGAAATCATATTTAAAAATGTCAAAACTCTAGAACCTATGTAACTAAGAAAGTCATAAGTTGCTTAATCACGGACCCAAGGAATGATGCTACACATCCAATTTATAATTTACAATCAATTACATGAAAGGTTTAGGTCTAACTAGAGTAACATCAAATAAATAAGTAATCCTTAATTAAATTTACCTAAAACCCATGGAATACTAAGAGTATCGAATGTCTACAAGATTACCAACCCAAGACCATAGGTTTGACGTACCTGAGAAGCTAGAAAATTCTTCTGAATCACTAGGTGGTTGCTGTCCTGGGACTTTTCAGTAAAAGAATCTCTTCTTCAATTGCTAACTTGGGGTGAAAACTTCTCCTCTCAAATGTCTTCTCAAGATGGCAATCCAAAACCTTAGATATCCCTACCAAGAAAGAAGAGAGGAGGGAGAGAGATGGAGAGAAATTGGAGGAGAAAAGAATGAATGACGCACTATATATTGGGAGAGAAAACAAGGAGTTGTAGGAATATTCTAGAGGTTCCTGCAACGTTAATGAAAATAATATTAAATTCATGATGTTTATCCTAAAATATATATAAAAATTGTTGATGCATATCTTAAAATTTTACATAATATCTCTCCTTTTATAAACAATTAAATAAACTTACTGTTACCTTCCATTAGTGCACTTTAGTACATAAATACATGCAACATAAACTAACTAGTATAACAACCAAGACATCACATTTTGTGAGATTAAGCACAGGGAGCTAGATGGAATGATGATCAAGGGGGCAACAACTTTTTCCCCTGTTCTCACCCTCATGATAATCTAGGCCCAACTTCAAAATATGTATTCATGAAAATGTTGCTAGACCGATGTACCCTACAACACATGCAATTACAACATCAGGTATCCTCTACAAAATATACAAACCAATATGTGACATCACCAATGATGCCACCTAGTATTGATAGTGTGATTTGTTAATGCTTGATTAAAACATGAATATTCATTTAAATAAAAATATCTTTATTTGCTTTAAACCTAACTAATAAATACCAATTTCATTTTTTCCTATTGTAATAACCTAAACATGTAATATCAATTTTTTAAGGAGAACATCTAAACTCTTTTTTAAAAGCCTAATGTGGCATGTTTGTGTACTCCTTTTTATGATTTTTAATCTCTTTATGTAATATTTCAACTGTATAGTTTTCACTATTATAGTATAAAATTTATGTGAATTTTCATCACAATCTGGTCTTCATAACCCCTTCATCTTAAAGTCCCAAATTTTATGTAATTTTAGCAATTGAAATTACATGCATCATTCAATGGTAAACTTAGCACCAAAAATTGTGAATCTAAAATTTGTTATAAAACACGAAGTTGATTAAGTTGTAATATATTTTGACTTTTAAAGTATAAAAAATACAAATAAATATTTAAAACTAGACAACATCATTTTTTGCCATTTTTTAAAGTAGACAACTTGAAAGTGCATGTCGAATTATAACTATAAATTAGAATAATGAATAAAATAATTATATCAGTTGTTGACTAAATTAATAAAAATTATTAAATATCCAAATATGTTATTTTTTGCAACATTATTGTTAATAAAAATTATTATTAATATAAATCTAATATATTATTTTTGATTTAATTTAAGTTGATATTTATTTAAATTTAGAATTTAAAACTTTACTATCTTATCAATAATAATTAATGATTAACCATGATTTTTAAATTTTATATACAACATAACATTCTAGTGTTTAGAAACAAAACTACAAAATTTTATTTAAATTTTTTGAAGTTAACAAGTAAAAGAGATTTTTAAATTTTAGTTTAGGTATTACAGTAATATTCGTAGGTTCTTAATTTATCCAGTTTATGTCAATAGATTTTGTGTTCTACAAATCAGTCAATTACAATAGTTTGCCTAATTTAATCAGTTGATCAGACAACTAATACGTTCAAAATTGAATTAAAAACTATCATACCATATAATCTTTTGTCATTCAAGAGATTGGGAAATTATCATTTACTATTATTTTTAATCATGGTCATGTGTACGCTGCAATGCAGGACGTTCTTGGTCATAGGTTAAAAATTCAGGATGGGTAACAACTTGACATTTTAAGATGTAGTTCACTATTCATGCTAGATATGTATATATGTACTTTGAAGGTTTAGACTATCATAATATTAGAGAGAGAGAGAGAGGGGTTTGTGGGGGGAGGGGGGAGCATCTCTCCATGTTGATTCATTATAAAGACCTAACGATTCAGGGATACATGAAGAAATATGCGGTATGTGTAATCACTGAATTTGCTGCTTTTAAAAGCAAAATTTTTTGACTGTGTGAGAATACAATACATGATTATGTTTCAATTCAGAATCTTCCTTGGATTTGGAGAACAAAGATGATTTCAATATTTCATGGCCGTTCTTACTTGGTTATTACTAGAACATTGCATCAAACTACTAGATCTGCATGCAAGACTGTAACTGCATAGTCATCTTTGAAATTTCTTTTAATTAACCATTTAAAAAAAAAGTCATACCATAATAACATCTTCCTCTTAGTGTTAATTATGTGATGCTAGATGCTGACGATTACAATTGAAAATTAAGAGAAACATATAGTGATAAAAACAAATAGCAGGCATGTTGAGAAGAAAGTAGCAAATGAAAGAAAAAACATGATGCATAGAAGGTGCCATAATGCATGATTATATAAGTGTACATGAGACTATTGTTTTATACATTTTGGTTATTGTTTATTCTGCTAGGCCTCTTTGTTTGGGAAGATTCATTACTTGACGAACTCAAATGAATTTAAGTCTGGGTTGATGTTTTAAAAGCACTTGATTTTTTACAAGTACTTCACGTAATGTTTGTCTATATTTGTATCAATTGTCGGATTTTGTGAGACAAAATGTGGGTCATGCCTGCTATAAAAATGTGTATATGCAATGAGATTCTTCAAGATATTGGTGAATTTCATGTTAATCTTGTGGGTGTAGGATTTATGAAGGTAGAGCTGCTGCTGAAAAGGATCAGGAACTGCCACAGAACCAGATCAACAACTTGCTGCCATCATGGATGCTTCGCCCTGCTAATGGGTAAAGTTTGATGGAGGTAGAACTATCAATTACCCTTTCTCAACGATGTCCAAAGTCCAAGCGTATTATGTGGTCTTCTGGAAATAGGAAACATAAAGCTAATGGAATTAGCTCCACAGCTAAGCACCATGTACGTGAAGAACTACTACATGTATATAGGTATCATGGTTATGACGTCATTCAGCTGAAACAAGGTAGAAAAGCTGCCACTGAAGAAATGAGATTTTCTCTCTTCCTCGGTTCCTTTGGAGTTGTATGTTATTTGCAGCCAATCTTATTCTTTTATGTTTCCTTTTTGTTATCACTCATTCACTCTGTACCATCTCTACGCTGTGGTGAGAAGTGTTTTGAGTCATAAAAAAATTAAAAATCTGAATGGGATGCTAGTTGCTTGTTGAGTATCTATCTTCTGGTTGTGTTTTCCTGTGACATAGTATGCTACTTAAATCTCATTTGGAACTATTTCTGAATGATTTTTGAGTAGTTAATTTCTGATAAATCATGAAAAATCACAGAAGTAGTTTTTAATTGACTTTAACTGTTCTACTTCTTACAGAAGTCACAGTTTTTAGATGAGAGAAATTATGTGTAAATTTATGATTTTTTAGAAGTTAATTAAAAAGAGTTTTTGGTAGAAGTTGAATAATAAGATATGTAATTAAAATGTTAGTTTTATTATTTTTAATGAATTACTTAGGAAAGAAGAAAGAAAGAGGAGGATTTGTAAGAGGTTGATATGTATTTTAACTTTTAGTATAATATAATTTCTATTAATGAATTTTTATTTATCAAATAAGATTTTTAAAGGTAATTTAGAATTTAGTTTCTATAAAAATTTTCAAAAGTCAATTTCTAAAAAAAATTAAGAATCTCATTTTGACATTTAAGAGATTCCATGCAGGGTCTTAATAGAATGTGGTTTTTCTATGATTTAAATCTGCACTTCTTCTTAGTCTGGCTGAATTAGATGGGATGAAGTTCTTGGTGCCCTCCCATTCTTTTTGTTTTGATTTTGTATTGTGTTTTAATTCTATGTACAAGCTACATGAGGTGATTACACTTGTCACATTTGTATACATTCCACGGATATGTATGTTCCCCTACCTCTTCATTCCAAGGGTTCACTTCGAGATGGAGAAAGGTTGAAGTGATCTGTCCTCGTTGAGATGCAGACATGGCCGTTCAAGTGTGTCAAATGCAGAAAACTAGCGTCTTGATCCTAAAAAAAGTGAACAAATAGGTTAATGCCAATATAATCAATCCATCACCTACTTGTCTATAAATTGTGATCCTTTTCTGCGAGTGTGATCTAAAACTTTTTTAGGTACCATTGAAGCGTTATCTAAAACCTTTTTTTCCGGTGAAGAGATTAATATGTATTAATGTGAAGGTTGGCGCTTGTAGAATTCCCACGTACATTAACATGAGATAGCGTTATAGGATTTCTTGTGGAGCTCTTGTGGTGGAGCTCCCACGGTGGGGGTTATCCCTTTGTGCATGATCGGTAGTTTTGGTGTTGTGCATGGTCGGGTTTTCAAGTGGCGAGCTCTCCTGAGGTGGAGGGCCCTCCCTTGCGGTGGTGGCAGTCTCATATTTTTTTGGTGGCGTCTCTAGGCTCAGTAATTGTCCTCTCGTCGACGGTGGGTGCTAGAGGTGACCTTTGTTTTCTAGTTGTTGGTATTGGAGACGGTGCCTGTCGCTTTGCGTGGCCGTTATTGCACGGTGACGTGGTTGTTTTGCTTTAAGTTGTCGGTTGCCACTGTCTGCTACGTGTTCGGTTATTTCATGTTTTTGAGGTTCCTGACGATGACATCATCTTTGTGCGATTGTCACTCCTTAGCCTCAATTTGGGCCGGGTGTATGCCTTTTGCTTTGTTTTTTTTGTTCCTTGTACTTGTGTAATCGTATGATCGCCTATGGGGGGGGGGGGGGGGGGGGGG
>JAMKQA010174440.1:0-10422 GCA_024699735.1 Posidonia australis
AGTTGTAAAACGAATTTTCAGGTATCTTAAAGGATCCATTAACCAGGGTCTAAGATATGGAAATAGTGATGATTGCCTTATCAAAGGCTATTCTGACTTAGATTTTGGAGCAGACAGGGACACTAGAAAGTCAATGACTGGTTATGTGTTTACAGTGGGAAATTCAGTGGTGAGCTGGAAGGCATCTCTTCAACCAATAGTCACATTGTCATCCACTAAGGCTGAATATGTTGCAACGACAGAGGCTGTAAAAGAAGGTATCTGGCTAAAAGGTTTGCTTGGTGATTTTGGCTTACATCAAGATTCTCTTGACATTTTCTGTGATAACCTTAGTTCCATTTGTTTAACCAAGGATCATGTCCATCATGAAAGGACTAAATATATTGACATAAGGTATCACTTTATCCGAGGTGAAAAGAGGGTAAAATTTGCTAAAATCGCTACTGAAGATAATCCTGTAGATTTTTTCACCAAAGCTGTTCCAGAGAGTAAGTTTGTCCACTGCTTAAATTTGCTCTATATTTGTAATCGTATCTAGATCAGTTCTGTTCAGCAGGGCGAAGATACAAGTCAAGGTGGAGATTTGCAGAAAATGACTTGAATATGCTTTGAAAGAAATAAAAAAAATATATTTCAGTTTAAAAGCCTTGTTCCCAGTCGCGGGTCTTCACCCGCACCTCCTGCTCGCGGAAGGAAGCCCCCGCGCCTGCTCCGATCCGTCGCCTCTTCTCCTGCCGCGCTTGCTCCAATCTGCATAGGGAACCGCGCGCCTCTTCTCCAGTCGCCGCGCCTGCTCCGATGCGTCGCAGGGAACTGCGTTGGAAACCGGGCGCCTCTTCTCCAGCCGCCGCGCCTGCTCCGATGCGTCGCAGGGAACCGCGCGCCTCCTCCCCTGCCGTCGCACCTGCTCCGATGCGTCGCAGGGAACCGCACGCCTCCTCCCCTGTCGCCGCGCCTGCTCCGAGCCGTGCACCTCTTCTCCTGCCGTCGCGCCTGCTCGCGGAAAGCTTGGACGCATGGAGCCGTCGATCTCTCCTTTTGCTCGTGCCTGCTCCTCGTCCGACGCGTCCGCTCCACGCGTGGATGCATCCGCGCATCCGCACTTGTTCTCCCTCCTCCATTGCTATATAAGGAGGAGGCAGGGACAGTGTTTCTATGTGCAGAAAACGGGGAAGATATTGTTTTCTTCTGTTCTCTGTTTTTTGGGGTTTCATATCATCTGGTTCAGTAAAATCTCTGTGAGTACGAGTTGTACAAGAATTGTACTCTTGGTCTGAGTTGTATTCTTCTGAAGAATAGTGAAACCTATCTGCTTTGCCTGTGGACGTAGTCCTTTCTTAGGTGAACCACGTAAATTTGCGTATTTGTTTTATTTCGGTTATTCTTCATTTCATTTTATTTTCTTGGTTAACTAATCCTTAAACTTAACAGTTTTCATTTGTTGTGCAAGGAAGAGTAGTTCAAATTAAGTTCCAAATATGGTATAACGTTGTTTTAGTTGTTTGATTAGATAAAATTTCCCCATTAAGGGTAGTAGATGGTGTTCATGATAAAACCATTGATGGTAGATAACATCCATGTGAGGAACAGTCTTAGTTAACAATCACCATGTTTTACAAAGCATATGTTCTCAATTGCAGCGCAAGGAAGAGTAGTTCAAATGTAAATTTCGAATACTGCACAACATTATTTGCATTGTTTGAGTAGGTATTTTTTCCCATTAAGGATAATAGATAGCATTCATGATGAAACTATTGCATGGTGATTGTTGTGTCTTCCTATTTTGATAATAATATACAATCTACACCTTGTTTTTGGGTCTTGTAAGCTAGTAACAATTTTTTTTTACCTTTTTTTCCCTCATTTTATGCTTGTGTCACTTTTTCTTTTCAATCTTTGAGTTCTTTATTCCTTTAAAAAAATCTTTGAGTTGTTTAATTACAATCTGTGTAGTGGCTTATTTTATTAGGTCCTGAACCAATGGAGATATTGAGTTGCAGTTCATTTGCAGATTGTGAAGTTCCCAGTTCACATGTAACAGTTCTGAAAGGTCATACTTCTGAGGTGAGAATTTTGATTACTATTTAAAATTTGAGTCTAGTGTTACCATGATCTGAAATCTTAAATTTGAAGCATTTTCCTTAAATTCCCCCCTTAATCGTCAGGTTTTTGCTTGTGCATGGAGTCCAATGGCTTCCCTGTTAGCATCTGGGTGGGTACATTCTTGGCTTATCAAACGCTAGCAAGCTTCTCCACCAAAAAGATTGGTTTTTATGATGTTTATTTACTTGGAAATCATTACTTTAATAAATTCAGATAACATATATTATTGTGCTTCTCCTTATATACTGTGCTTCTCCTTATATGTTGTGTTGTTACCTTTGAAAGAGTGCCTAATATTTAATGATTCTTGTTTCTCTATATCACAACTGACTCTTATAGAGGGGGATCCTTGATGTTGTGGTAAGGTTGCTCCATTATTACGTGGAGGTTACTTGTTCAAGCCAAGGAAACCGTCGCTAAGCATACAGGGGTGAGGGTGCACATATATGGCTTTCCCAGCATGCATTTGTGAGAGCCTCATGCACTGGTTTCTATGGTACACCAGAAGTAGAAGTCATTCTTATGGTTTTCATGGTACATTGGTACCACTTACTGAACAAACCATGTTGCTAAGCTTCCCTTCCAAGTTTCTTTTTTTATCAGTTACTTGCTTTGTATTTACCTTTAAAGAGTATACACTTAATCTGGAGGTATAATTTACTTTAGATGTTGAGAGGGAAGTCAATTTTTCTAAATCATGACTAAGTCCCTTTGGATTTTTGGAAAGATGTGTGCTTAGGTGTAACCGCCCAACGGAGAAAAATTTTGCAATTTATTATTGCGATCAGCCAATTGGGAGAGGTGCTACCAGCAACCATGTTTCAATCCCATACCATTGAAAAAATATTTTTTTCCCTTAGCTATTGTTAACACTAACCACCTCTCTATTGTACATATTTTTATTTAGGGTGTATCCAATAGACACTTTATTCTTTCAAACACCCACGGCATTAAGTTCCTAGGTACTTTATAAGCTTTCCCTAAGTTAATGCCTAAGCAGGTGAATAGCTTGATCCTTAGGGCTTTGACAATATTGATTCCATTCATCGTGGTTTAATACCTTTGTCTTTCTTCAGTTTTCCTCTGTCACAATTTCAATTACAACATGTTAGTATGATGCCTTACAGTTTTGGATATCTCCCTGATATTTTGTCTTCATCCATTTATATGACATCATAAAATAGTTTTCCAAAAAATAAGATTTATTAAATAGTTTAGTAAATCAAACTATCCCAATTTAGCTGATACTTTTCCAAGCTTTAGTAGGAGTTCCATTGGGTCTAATAGTTTTTTTTGAAGGTCTCTTTTACCTCATATAAGTATAATGATTCAAGACATAGAAAAGGGGTGTAACATTAGATTGGACAGACATAAGATTCCTAAAGTTGATAGATGTAGATAGTTGGGATTCACAATTAATTAAGATGAAGGTATCAAATAGGATGTTGCACATGTAAGTGCCAATTTTACCTCATATAAGTATAATGATTCAAGAAATAGAAAAGGGGTGTAACATTAGATTGGACGGACATAAGATTCCTAAAGTTGATAGATGTAGATAGTTGGGATTCACAATTAGTTAAGGTGAAGATATCAAATAGGATGTTGCACATGTAAGTGCCAATTTGGAGCCTATGGTATGGTGGTGGGTTTGGGTGATTTTTGGGTCATCAAAAAACGAAAAAAAATATGAAAAAAAGAATGTTGAATGTAGAATTAAAGCAGCATGGATCAAATGAAGAAGTGTCTCTGGAATTTTATGTGATAAAATAATAACCTATCATATTAAAAGAAAACTTTTTATAGAACTTCTACATGATCTACTATGTCTATGGTAGAGATTGTTGGCACTTAAAAATTAACATGTTCAAAAAGTATAGCCGAGATGAGGATGTTGGGATGGATGAAGGGGAATATTTTAAAAGATAAATCAGTAAATGAATTCAGTTTGCACAATTGTGGGGTAGCTCGAGTTGATGATAAAGTGAGGGAGTCATACTCCGAGGTGGTTTGGTCATATTCATAAAAATCCTTAGGTGCACGGTATGAGAAAGGGACAACTAGTTAATGTTGGTGGAATAATGAGGGCCTTGAATTTCATGGTTGAAAATAATGAAGAGGATATAATCACACATGATATAATTCAGGGAGTTGCATAGGAAGCGCGAGAGAGTAATAAATGGAGAGAAGAGATTCATGTTGGCAACTTGACATAAAGGGATTAAGGCATGGTTGTTTTGTGTATTTTAGCTATTATTAAGATGTCTAATACTTTTCTACATCGTTTGGCGGTTATCAACTTTTCTTGAGTTTATACCACCATGGCTATTTAGGCATCTCCCTTCATACTCCCGGGTTAGGCCAAGTGGAGGGATGATGCAGTTCAGCCGGGCAATTGCCTCTAAGTTGCTTGGTAGCTTGATCACCTCTGTCGCAAGTATTTCAACCTCCATCTGCCTTCCCCTTTTACATTTTTTTAATCCTAAAAAAGCCGTCATTTTTTGAGTTTTAGTCAGTCTGTCGCTCTTTTTTTGTTTTAATCGTTGTTTGCACACTATTTTAAATGGAAACCTGTAAAATTTAATAATCACTTATGACTTTGACAATTTCCCTCATTTTAATCATTGTTTTGAACATATGCGGCACCATGTTTAATTTAATTTATCTATATTTGAAGTTTGAACATTACCGTCTACTTTACATTTCTAGTTGAGGGTGGTATGTGATTAGTTAGTTGTATATTCATCAGTCTCTTTCTTATAGGTGTTATATTTATACATTTATTTTATAATTTAATGCCTTGCTTCTCACCTCTCACCTCTCACCTCTCACCTCTCACCTCTCACCTCCCATCTCTGGCATTTTGGAGGCTTGTCCCCCAGACATTGCCTTTTGCCTTGGTAACCTTGCTCACAACTGTAATTTTCATGTCAATTTAATTTTTAAATATTTCTCACCAGCAGCTCAACAACTTACTTAGATTGGATTAAGTAGCTAGTTTGACTGGGATAAAATGGCAGTGTTTGGACAGTCAGAATTGTCTAGTCGTATGGTTAGAAGTGGTTGTGAATGACTAATCTGGCAGTGCAGCTGCATGGTGCTAAATGTTAGCCATGTGGCAACAAACCACAACCAAATTTGGCCACGAGGCTAATTCTTGCTGCTATTCCAAAGGATGTCTTTAGTTCTTGTTGTGTACAAGGTTTGTGGTCTAGTTTGAGGCATGTCTTTAATAGTGATCAATGACAAATTATACAATCTTTGTGTTTAATAGGTCTGGAGACTCAACTGCACGAATTTGGTGCCTTCCACATGGCCCAAATGCTTCTAATACGCAGACTGGAGTTCCCAATGCATATGTCCTAAAGCATTTCAAGGGAAGAACAAACGAAAAGAGCAAAGATGTCACTACGCTAGATTGGAAAGTGAGTTTGTCATAGTAATTTTTTTCTGAATGGTCATCAACTCAGTTCCTTGCCATTTTCTGTTCGCTTCCATTTTCTTCATCGTGCTTTCATTCTTTTTATTTGCTGCATTTCTGCTGCTCATTTATTTTTTTCTTACATCGGAATAACATATAATACATCATATATGTTCTTGCTCTGAGTGCAGGGAGATGGGACGCTGCTTGCTTCAGGCTCTTATGATGGGAATGCGAGAATATGGGGAAGAGATGGTTGGTAACTTTTCCATCTTTTAGTCTTGGGTTACTTCTTGTCGCCATAATTACAATTCTCATATCCATTTGCCACCACCCCATGTTTTGCAAATATTTGTGCATATTATAAATCCCATATCTATTATGATACCTCAATACCTGTTCCATCCCTTTATACCCTTGTCAATACAATACAACACTAATCTGTGTATGAAATATGGTGTGATACGTAACGTACTAGATGGGTCTCCTTCACGTTTTCACCCATCACTGGAACTCACTGCCACAATTGCTGTCCCCACCACTGTCACTATGGTTGGATATTTCTTTGGACTTTTCCTGGGCTTCTAGTCAGTTCTAGCCCATGAATGGATTTTTTCTTTTTAGTAATTGCTGGGTCATCAAATTTATTTGGCACTTCTAATTGGGCCATCCTGTTAATTGAGCCCATCTGGATTACTGCAGGCTCATTACAATTAAAGGATAAGAAACCTGTTATGTAAGAGATAAAATAAAAGCACTTGAATAATATTTCTTATGACATAAAATGTGTTAGAACTTAGAAGAGAAGAATAATATACAATTGTACCTGTACTTGTATCTTGTATTTCATTGTTCATAAAGAGCACTCGTACTTGTATCCCTGTCTCAAAATTGGAAAATAGAGTTATTCGTACCTGCACCCTTATTAATGCTCGTACTCACATCCATGTCTGGACATCATAGCATCTCTTTCTTATTTTAATGGAAAAGCTCCTACAATTTGATGCTAGAATACTACAAAATGTGTTTGGCATGGCTACAAATAAGAACTGACTGGAAACTGTTCTGCATGGATAACATTTGGTGCTCAATTATGTTATCAGCATACATGTGGTTGAGGACTGTATTTTGTGTATAACCTAAATCAAAATGATATTTAGCCAAATGACTCTGAATTGCCAAAGAACAAAATTGGATATCACTTAGCTCAGGTTGAGGTGTAAAAAGGGCCCCCTAAGTCCAGGCAGGCCAGCCTGGTATCTACATGGGCCAGGCTCGCGCTGTGCTTAGGAATACAGAACCAGAGCCCATCCCGACCCCTAGGCCTTGGATAAACTGGGCCCATTTACTTTTTCAGTGTGTTTTCTTTGTTCTTGCCTTTTAGCCAAACTGGGCTGGAATTCCTGGGCCAGCCCAACGTATGCACTGCTCATGGGTCCGGTCAGCCCGGCCTGCGAACTAGACAGTCCAGCCCGAGCCCATGGCCAGTCAGGTCGGGTTGTGCATGGCTGTTTGCCTCATTCACACCTCTAAGCTTAGGGTTCTTATAAATATGAAAACACACTACGACGATTAAGAAAAGGTTATTGTAGAATACCTTTTTATTCATGTGGATAATTTATAAGTATTTTGCCCTTTTGGAGCTTGGCTGCTTGAAAATGACTTTGTTTCTCGTTGTATTTGATTTATCTTGGTGGATTGTTGACTGATTGGGCACTTCAGAGGCATGGTTTTTACTTTTCAGTTTGGTAGTAATAGTATATGCTCTTTTTGTCTATCAGTCACGAAGGATCTTTCCCATCTCTTGTGGGATTGTCTTTCAGTTCATTCTTGGTGCATTGGGCTGATTGGGCAGACTTTTTTTTTAATCATATACTGTTTGAGTATATGGAGGACTTGGAGGATCTCACCACAGGTTCCGTTCAGTGGATGAAAGTTTGGATGGCCATTCCTAGTGCAATTTGTGGGATAGGTGGATCATGAAGAATCATATAATTTTTCAAGATGTGGGCCACACTTTTGAGGAAATGTGGACCGAATTATTTCTGCAATTTCAGAGTGGCTACCAGGTCAAAGTTATCTCAATGAGATGGATGCTATTTTACGGGATTCTCTTGGGCTTTTGATTTTCTCTTAATTTTTTCTTTGCTTCAGTGTTTGTTGGCCTTTTGCCTTGTCCTTTTGGTAACATTCCTGTGCCATTGTGGTTTTGAAATTTTGTTTATATAAAACCCCTTTATTACTGCTAAAAAAAGTACTAACCTTTAATTTCTCAATGTCCTAGTACAGGAATAGGTAACTATTGTATTGCAGTTTGATACTATTAGACAACAAGAAAATAGCCATCTCTAGATGCTAGTTCAACACCTTATGGAATTTCACATCCCTTGACACTATCATTCTTGCATGCTTTATTTGATCTTTTGCTCCTATTAATTCCTTTCAGTTGGCTTGGTCATGGGAGAACTTAGTTGTCTCCACCAAAAATGTTTCTGTTCCAGTGGATGTGATGGCATGCTAGTCTGTCAAACAATGAATGGTTAAATTTATAGGTGGAGTTGGGTATTTTACATGCGGTAATTGAGGTTTCATTCGGCAATCATGATAAAAATGGATGCTGGTACTGGAGTATCTTGTGTACAAGTTTGCTTGGATACTATGTAATTTATGTCCTGACGAAGATTTTATCATATTTCTAGCCATTTATGTTTTATATATGTATCTAGAATCTACAATTAGACATCCTTGATCCTTTATTCCTTGAATCCCTTGACATTTGGCTTGAATAACTGTGTATGACAGGGGAGCTAAAGAACACATTAAGCAAACATAAAGGACCAATCTTTTCTTTGAAGTGGAACAAAAAAGGAGATTATCTTCTCAGTGGAAGTGTTGATAAGACAGCTATTGTTTGGGATACAAAGACGGGGGAATGTAAACAACAGTTTGAGTTTCACTCAGGTATTTCATCATTGTTTGAGTTGCAAAATGCAGAACTATGAATTAATGAGTGAAACATTGTCAATCCATGCCAATTTTTTATGCAGCTCCTACCCTCGACGTTGATTGGCGAAATGATGTTTCATTTGCTACTTGTTCAACTGACCATATGATTTATGTCTGCAAGATTGGAGAGAACCGCCCTATTAAAGCGTTCTCAGGGCATCAGGTTTTTTATTTTTTTAATTGAAAATTGAATTTCAGAGTAATTATATGTTCAACACATTTCTTATGATTTTGAAAATTTTACATGACATACTTATTTGCATGGTTGTTCGCTTATGGTCTACTTGCCTGAAAAACCTAAAAGTAGTTTCCTTGGGTGCCCAGATGGTAAGCTGGGGCTTGTAGTTCTAAGTGTCATAAATAAATTAAATAAAAAAGGAAATTCGAGATTTTCCACTATATATTGTATTATTATATACAATTATGCAATGATATATCCATTTTAAACTCAATTAAACACTAAAACATTGGAATATACAACAAGTAGCAGGATTCAAATAAACATCCGACAAAGATATGAAAAATTAATATATGGCTAGGTGAGCTTGCCATGACACCCACCTATACTGGCACCTTAATAAGTACGATTCATGCATTATATGTTGATGTAAGTCGACTATGTTGGTGATTGTATTATCAAACTCTTGGTAAGAGCGTTGTTTTTTTCTTTCGTTTTCATGTTTTTCAATAAAATCCTTTTTCAACCACTTAAAATATTTTACCGTCAAATCTAAGGTTGCAAAAACAGAGATGTCAAGCACCTTTCTTGAGGTTTATGGCCATAGTATTGATAATTATGCTTTTTTTTTTCCGATCATAATCTGGATTCCTTTTCGCCCTCAAGAAACAGCTTCCACATTCTACCCCCAAGGCCCTTTGGCCCCTTGATCCGATCAACCCGACTCCCTACTTCTAAAGGCCTTTGACTTCCCAGTAGTCGGAAAGATTGGGTCATAGGAATGTCAAGATCGCATATCTGCCAGTAACCAAACCACTTTTATTGAAACCCATTTTGTTCCAGTCTTTGATTCTCTGTCATGCTGTAACCATCAGGCCTGGCCATGTATACATCATATTCTTCTTTATTATGTGTTGAAAGAAGATAGATTCTTGTCATTAGAGAGGGGTATCACACACACACACACACAGAGATCGTGGGTTATAGTGTAACGACCCATCTCAAGTCGTTACCTCTGAACCTAGTTAATTTTTTTTTCATTAATTATAAAGTTAAATTCATTTATAAGCAACATATATTAAAAATATTATTGACTGAAATAAAATTAAATTACTAAATACTCATTAGAATCCTTGATGTGTGGTCGGATGACTCCAGTTTTATGTGCACTAGTAAGCTCTTATTTCTATCTTACACGTACGAAAAATACCAATAAACACTCGTGAGTGATCACTAAAATGTCACCCAGTACACACTTTACGTAGCGTACATACACAACACTTGCATCTCCCCTTGTTGCTGTCACCATGGTTCCAAACATCGATTTCGTATCGAACTTCGGTTCGACAAAAATAGGAAACATGTCGGACATCGATGGAAATATCGGTGGAAATACGGTAAATTTACGGAAGTTCATGAAAATAATAAAAAAACTTTGAATTTTACTTTGAAACTTTAGAATAAGTTAAAGTACATAATAATCTACATTTAAGACTGTTTAGATCAACTTTTTAAACATGTATCATAGTGAAATACACTATATGGATTTAATACAAATATTCTGAATCATAAATAATAGATAAAAATGTGTAATAAATGTTTAAAAACAAAAATATTCATAAAAGTTACCTCATATATACTCATAAATGTTTTCAATATTATCCAGATTTTTTTAATTATTTATAAAATATTATGAATTTCTGTTTTCTTTTTA
>JAMKQA010174444.1:0-10093 GCA_024699735.1 Posidonia australis
AATTTATATAATTTCCAAAAATTAACAACTTGATGATTAACAAGGTTTTAATTTCAGAAATCAAATAAAATTCCAATTTCCCAACCTAAATCATGCAATTATTATTCCCTTTTATTAATCAAACATGCAAGATAATTTAAAATTTAAGCATGTAAATATTATTATTATTTAACAACAATATTAATGTTAATAATTCCTAAATATTTCAACAAAATTTTTAATATCAATTAATCCAAAAGAAACATCTAATATTCAATGAAATTTCTAATTATTTCAATTAACAAGCACTTTAAATATCAACTAAAGTAACCCCCTTTTTTTTTTAAAACATGCAGGTATTAATTTTTTTTATTTACCCAAAGTAACCCCTGTTTTTATTTAAAGTATGCAGATTAATTCACCCACGCTAAATAAACCTAACCTCCACCAACGTTGACGGAGAAGAGGGCAGTGAGAGGGCGCGACGATCTGGGGCAAGGCTCTCGCGCGGGGAGCAGCGGTGACGTACGGCTGCACAGGGGCAGGGCGCACGCGGGGAGGCAGCGGCGACACACTGAGGCAGGGCGGGGGGAGGCGGCGACGCATATCGGGGGCGCGTGATCTCGCGTTGGGAGGTAGCGGTGGCACGCGCAGGGAGCTCGCAGCGAGGGGAGGTTCGCGGCGAGGGGGAGATCCTGCAGTGATGCGGCGACACGCCCTGGGGAGGTGGCAGCGCAGATCTGGGGCAGAGCTCGCGCTCGCGGGGAGGGGAAAAACCACAGGGATGCAGCGGCGGCACGGCGAGCTCGGGCACGGTGGCTCTAATACGACTTGTAGGAAAAGTGACGACTGAGCAGAGTGTTCCGACGTCGAGCGTTTGAGGCTCCGGCGATGGTCAAGCAGGAGAAGATCACTGTAAGTTTTCTGTGTCATATTTTTCCTTTGTCTTCTCCTCTATTTATAGGGGACCTCGACCACCCCTCCGCTCCTCCTTCAACAGTTCCCCTTAGCCATTTCATTTCCTACCATAAAGGCCTGGTATCCGTCGGAGTTAATCCGACCATGAATGGGTGAAAACGGTCGTCCGTTTTACCCTTCATTTGAAATGGTCTTTAATGACCATTACTCACAACTACCAATTCAATTGTGAAGAATCAATAAGGATATTTTAAACATTTATTGTGGAATAAATTTATATTTTATTTCTTTTTTAACATCAAAGCTGTGCTTACATAGAGAGATTAACTTAAAAATTAATTCAGTGCAAGTGTCAGTTCACCAATATATCAGTATATGACGTTGGTGCTTTGATTTGCAATTTTTGTATTCAAGAATGATATGGTGTTTTTAAAAGTCCGGCTATTCACCATGTTGTAACATACAGTAACAACAGCAAAACTGCATGAATTGATATAACAATAAAGAGATGCCGGTTTTTTATACAGTTGATTTATTAAATTGTGTGTCTTCGTAGTTTGCACATGTAATTTGGTCTCCCACAGGACAACTATTTGGTCTACTACAAAGTAGTACAATCTAACTATTATTTTGCGTGTAATCTCGTCTCTCTATTAAGGGAGTATTTCTATCTTTATTTCTTATCGTTATTTTACTTGTAACTTTTTTTCTTTTTGGTTGTACTACTTTAGATTTATTTACGAAGAATGTCAAGAGTAATCCTGTCGAAGATACAATAACAAAAATAATACAAAGCAAATGCTTTGTAGCTCCTTAGGTAGGATATATATATATATTTTTTAACAGTTATCGATGCAGATTCAAAGGAAAATGGGGAAAACCAAAACTTAAAGAAACAACAAGGATTTCATGGATTTATTGGCATAATATTGAAGAAGCTCAGAGAGACGTTGCTACTGAACCCAAACCTCAAGTAAAGAAAACACCAACGCAACATGTGGTATCTTTTGATAGGATCATTATATGAAAAAAGCTTCTGTACGAAATCACGGAAAGGATTGCGCCATGCTCAACCTTTTCTTATAATCTCGACATCTCTTCCTTGTTGACTGACCTTCTGCATCATTTTGTTGTTGAGAAGAATTATGCACACAATCATTCAACTTTCACTGTAAGTCCACAGAATGGCAAATCACTACACATCGACGGTAGTCTCATCCCTTCTCATGATTCTAGTCATTACCAATCATCTCCTCTTGCTATCGCCATTCACCATTTCAAATGCAACCAAACCGACCACACAAGACTTCCCAGGCTTCACCCTTGAGCTCATCCACCGTGATTCACCGTCTTCCCCACTCTACCCCGGAAACCTAACCCAGTCCGAAAGAATCCAACGCCTCGTCGCCTTCACGAACGCTCGAGCCGATCAACTGGCTTCTTACAATTCATTTCTCGGCACCGACGAGACTCACATCCGTGATCTACCGATACACCACAATGGGTTCATTTACATCGTCAAGCTCAGCATTGGAACCCCACCGATCACTTACCATCTCATCCTCGACACGGGAAGCCACATCACATGGGTCCAGTGTGCAGGGAGCAACCCAAGCTTCCCTCAGACTGCAGTACCTTTGTTCAATCCAAGAAGCTCAAGGACTTCCTCCCTTGTCCCGTGCAGCAGCCCACTTCGCCAAGGGCTGCAGTGCATCGACGGCAAGTGCTTCTACACCTTGCGATACGTTGGCGGAAAAGCAGTCACCAAAGGGTTCCTCTACAAAGACACCATCTGGTTCAACAACAAGCGTGGTGGCCAGGAGCCTATCCCGGACCTTGCTTTCGGGTGTAGCCACGAGAGCGAGAGGTTCACTATGTTCCAGGACAAGATCAACGGAATCATGGGGATGAACCAGGCCGTGCAATCCATTATTTCCCAGTTGGGTCCTCCAGTTATGAGTCGTCGTCGCTTCTCGTATTGCCTCGCTGAGGAACCAGGCGCTGCGTCTCTTAGGTTTGGATCTGAGGCAGTGATGAAGGAGAGGAACGCTGTCACCACCCCGCTGGTCCGGGGGTATAGGAACGGTCTCTACTACCTGAACTTGGTCGATGTCGGCTTGAACGGGCAACAGCTCCGGTTCCCCGAGGGAACGTTCGGCACGAGGCGAGATGGCACGGGGGGTCTCTTCGTTGACTCCGGGGCGTCCATGACCGTCTTGATCAGGGACGCGTACGATCGACTAACGGGCACATTGGGAAAGCAGTTCGAGAGGCGAGGGTTTGAGAGAGTGGATGGACGAGAACATGGCATGCCCTTCGATCACTGTTGGAAGCTTTACAACGTCGACGCATTGCCCAGCTTGAGCCTGCACTTTGAAGGGGGTGTTCTTTCGGTGAAGAGGAATAATCTCTTCTTGTTTGCGGATAATCCTTTCCGGTTCTTTTGCTTGGCAATGGGGCCACATGATTCTGTCTCTATTCTTGGAGCGAAGCAGCAACAGGATGTAAGGTTTGTGTTTGATCTCGAACTACAACAACTCAAGTTTGCTAGTGCAGATTGCAAGAAGAATCCGTAATAAGGGGAAGCAAATATCGGGCAAAATATATGTATCTGTGATGTTTGAAATAATTAATCATCTGATTAGAAGATTAATCTATTAGCCATGGAAAACTTTGGACAATTGAAACTGAAAGAAATGTGTCAATAGTAGATTATATATTGTGGCATTATTTCTCTCTCCAATGTGACTTTACCTTTCAGTGTAATCCTAATTTCCATTGCAATGGTTTAATCTCAAAAAGTGGCGTCTTTTCAATCCTTGCTCCAAAATCCAACCCTAACACATTAGGATAACGATAATTGATGGGTTCATGAGACAGACACACCAATTCACAATAAAATGAGCAATCATACATGTATACACTTGTAATGGAAGACAAACATATAATATAATACCAAATATGTTGGAATCATGTATGATCATGAATCTATAAAATCAAACAATTAAGTAACTAATTATGGTAGAAATAATCATTAATCCACACTAACAAAGTCAAATAAATATGTTTGACAATACTAAGACTTTAAACAATCATAGAAAATTATTAACATTCTAACAATGAAGATCTACACCAAGAAAATCAAATAAATATATTCTACAACACTAAGAGTTTATGAATTTATAAAACATGATAAATAATCCACAATTGTTTATAAAGATCTACAATCAACATATTTAGTCAATAGTCTTCAACATGTTTATTAAATCTCTAATATTCTCCATAATATAAAAATGATGATATTGTGGTGGTAGAGGCAACGCGAGCCATGCATGCTGATGTGGTAGTGGAGATGCCTTGTTGTGTTCTTGCATCAGTTGGGAGAATGAGAGAGATGGAGGCAGATGATACAGTGGGCAATGCTTGAGAGAAAGAAAGAAAACTGTTTAGATTTAGGATTCTCTTTAGTTGTAAATTTACCAAGTTGGGTGATTTATTCAACTCATGATCCAATCTGTTAAGAGTTTAGTTTAATAGGGTAATTGTTACCAGGTACAATGAGCCTAAATTTTTCACCCAAATCCTAAATTAATGGGTTTAGTTGAACGTGATAAAAGGTTTTACGCAATCCATTGACAACATCAGTTTGAAATTCAAACTACTTTGGTTTAATTGGTTTAACCATGGTTCAACCATAAATTGGTTCAATCGATCATGTAAGTTGAATTAATGGTTCAACCACGTAAAACCAATGGTTCAACCATATTTAACTAATAGTTTGATTCAAAATAGTTGGACTAGTGGTTTACTTTTGAAAACAATGATTGATAACCCTACATAGGTGGGATGATTTGCTATTATATATTATGAATCGTTATACTAAAACAAATAGCTGATGGTTGCTGTTTTACATGGGTTTTTTATTTGTACATATGTGTTAGGGATCTTTCAAGAATTATCAAGTGAATTCCGCACCTTACAACTTCTCAATGAGAAGAATGCGTCATTTATATTGTGTCAATTACATCATTCATCGTAATAAAGAATAAGTACAAATAAACATGCTCAAAATGTTATTTCATTTAATATTGAAAAAAATACTATAGATATTCATTGCACTTAATTATACAAGATATGCACATTTTGCATTCTAGTTAACTCCAAATTTTTAAAGCATCTTGGATTTAGTTTTTTTTTTCAAGAAGTCTTAAATTCGATATATGTGCAAACAACATTCGCCAATATTCTTAAGTTTGGTATAGCTGTTGAACAATTACTCATTTTATTCTTTAGGTTTAGTGTATGGACCACACATCATTCTACTCAATTTCTTGAGTTTGGTCTATATGTCTAACAATTGTTTCATTCTTTTGATGTTCCAAACATTTATTTCTTGAGTTCAATATATATGCCTAGAATATATCAAACAAAATTATCTATGGTTGCACAATTTAATATGAATAAGTTTATATTCATTATTCTGGAGTTAACATGCATGTTTGGTATTACCGGTCATACGTGAATAAGTTTATACTCATTATTCAAGAGTAACATGCATGTTTAATACATACACGATTTCTTTCATGCATGTTCAATATAATTTCACAACTTATGTTGATACTATTAATTCTTGGGTTTGGTACATATGTCGAACAATTGCTTAGTTTGGGTTTGGGTTCAGTGTATGTGTTGAACATCTACTCTGTTTGCATGTATATTCATTATATGCACTGAATCAACAACTTTTTCTTAGGTTGCCTACAAGTTTGGCAAATGCATAATTCCTCTTTCATACATTTGCATTTTATATACATATTCAATACATAAATGTTCAGTACACACATTTATTGGTATATAGTTTCATAACTCTTTGATGTTATTTTGCTTCCTATGTTCTGCTATATGTGCTGAACAACTACGCACACAATTTGTTTAAGTTTAGTGTATATGCCCAACAACACTTTACTTAATATATTTTGCCAAACAATTACTCACTTTTGTTCTTGAATTTGGCGTACACACCTACTAGCATTTTTTTTTTGTTTTACATGCATGCTCAATATAGTTTCATGCATGTTTGGTAGCTTCATGTTCCTCTTTTATTCATGTTTGTTTTACAGAATTGTTCAACACATGCATGTTTAGTATGTTCATGTTTGGTATATGAATGTTCAGTGTATATTTGCAAAGTAGGATTTTATATGGATGTTCGATGTAGTGTCATTACATCGAACTTTATGAATCAATGTATTGGTCATTGTTGTTCATCAAACTCCCAAATACAAAGTTCATGTTATATAGAATCATAATGAACCATGTATGAATTATGAATCATGCATGTTTTGTATATAATAAATAAGCAAGATATCTGATGGTAACAACAGGTTCTCTGGAATGTTGTGTGCTAAGCAAGTGGAAAGTCAAGCTAAAGTAGGGTCTTCCAATAAGTCCACAGATATCAATGGAAGTTCCAATTGAAGGTTGGTTCTTTTGGGTGTAGCCATTGCGTTAGGTGAGTGGGAGATTAAGCTAAAAGTAGGATCTCTCAATGAGCCTTTATGTAGGATGGATGAAAGAATAAGCCACGAAAGGCAAGATCTGTTAGATGCCTCAGTAATGTTTTTTATGTTGTTGTATACGTTGAAGGATTGGATTCGTTTCTATAGTGGTAGACTTTGGTTGTATTTGAGTTTCAACAACATAACAATGACGACAACAATGATGGTGATGTGGCAACGACAATGACAATGAATTGCACATGATTTCGATGACCCGACAAACTACAGACGATGAGGAGATAGCAATGATGACTATGGTGGAAGAGAAAAGAACAAAGGGGTTTGAAGTTTTTTGCTCTTTGTGGCTAGTTGTTTATTTTTCTCTCTCGATGTCTCGTGGTTTTTTGTTTCTCAATGTCTATGGTTTTTTCTTGTGTCGAGTGGATGTATGCTTTTATAGATGTCAAAGAGAAACAACTACTACTTAGCTGTGGTCTTTACACCTACACACAATTTCTCACCACTACCTATCATGCATAAAAAAAAAATGAAGATCATATTTGGTCAACATTTACAACCAAATGGATGGCTTAGATGGCCATTTTATTTCAATTTATGATTCATGCATGCACGGGGGATTGGTTTTGAGATAACAATCCAAGGCACATGCCTCCAACAAATAATTCTTTGACACATGTCACAATTTAACCTTTCATGTCCCATTGCTAACACCAAATCCATACCCATCAATGAAAGTGGTGATCAATACTACTTTTCCTTACCCTCACCCAACAAGTCAATGCTCGGATGAATACCAATAAATTCAAATCTTTTATATCCTATAACTGAGATTAATTCCAAAGAATACGTATTTCTAGACTTGGTCAATTGTTTTATTTCTCTTTTTTGTCTTAAGACTTAGTGAAAACATCTCATCTATTGAAATATGATGCCACTAATCCAATAGCTTAAACATTAGTGACCTTAGGATTGCGTGTGTGTGTGTGTGTTTTTTGTGTAAATGGAAAGCGAGCTTAGTAGATTAGTGTCACACCTTCACCTTGGGCTTGTTATAGAGGTTTAGAACATAAGGTGTGCGTAGGGTGGATGATTTTTGGACTGGGCCAAGAATAGCGTTCTCCCAAACATGCATGTGTCAACCATGCGTGTGGCGGACATGCATGTTGTAAGTGCAGAATCTATAGCCATGCATATATATAATTTAATTTTTTTTTTTCTGTCAACATTTACTTTCACATGATTTGTTATATTTATCAAGTTCTTATACAGGAAAGTTGTCTTAAAGTTGCATGGCACCAATCAAGCTTTTAGTTAGGTAATGAAATTAAAGAAAAAACTAGATCTTCAAGAAGCTCTATACTCCAAGGAGAAAAAGGTAACCGCAAGATTTTAACATGCATTTAAGAGATTTCTTTGCATCGAATCTTGGTAGTTGATTTCTATCGTTTTATTTACTAAATTAATTTTGGGCATATTTATGCATAATATATATATCTAGTTCTTTAGAGAGATTCTATACAATCCTTTGTGATATGCTCAGATAAGCACATTATACCTTTGTAAGTTAATTATTATCCACTAGAAGCACATGTACGTAGATCGATATGTTCAATTTTATACAACAAAAATTCCCCTTTTGCTAACAAAGAAATTCAGCACTTACACCTAATTTCTTTGGATTGTTGCATCAATCACTATCACGAAATGATGTGTTATGATACCTGTGATTTTCATCGATAATTTAAAATGGGATTGGTAAAATCGAGTTCTCAGATGTCTACTCCTCCGAATTGCACTCGTAAATCTTAACGTGGAAGCGATTAGTATGCCACAAAGTTTCAATTATTGTTTTTTCCCTTAAACATTAATTACTACAAGCATAGCTTTTGCACCAGAATGCGGATCAAACATCAACTGACAATTTGCATGAGTGTTGACAACAATGGTAGACGTACGTACCCAAGAATTTCATCTCTTTTGGATAATATTTGAACTGCCGTATTATCTGTTGTTGACTAGTGGTTATGAAGACCATCGTTACAGTCAAAGTAGTCAAAGGAGGAAACGAACGACCGTTTTCTCCTTGGTTTAATGACATTGATTAATCAAAGTAAATAGTCAGCGTTAATGAGGAGGAGCCGTTACTGGAGGCGGAAGGTAGTGGAGGTGTTAAAGCTCCACTATAAATAGAAAGGAAAACAAAGGAAAAAAAATCATCGAATAACATACCTTATTTTCTGGAATTCTCCACCTCACTGGAGCCCCCATACGATGACCTTCAAGTGGTATCAGAGCCATGCCCCGCCGTTGTCCGCCAAACAGTTCGGAAAATCCCTCCCCTGCAACCCGCGATCTCGCCGCGCGACCATCCCCTCCTCCGTCCCACCCCTGCCCGCGTTCATCACCACACGATGCAAGCCGCCGACCACCACCGCCCACACACACCGTCGCCTCCTCATCCTCCTCCCGCGCGGCTCTGTCCTTGCGCACGGTGCCGTTGCCTCCCAGTGCGGCCGTCGACCACCACCACCCGCGCGCTGCACCCTCGTTCTCCAGACTGCGCGCATGCACCACTATCCGTCGTCGCCCGCACGCTCCTCCACCGATCACCTGTGCCGGCGAGCCCCAAATCCCAACGCACGTCTCCCCTATTTTGCCCTCTTCTCAACCCGCGTTTCATTCACGGGTTAGGCATTTTAGTAAGAAGGGGTGAATGGAATATATATTACATGTTTAAATAACTAAAACTAATATGGGACTGGCATATTTGAATTTTAAATACATATTATTTACATCTTGATTGAAATATGCAAGTTTTGAAGTTAAATTGGAAATTAAATTTTTGCATGATTTCTGAAATTAAAAAGTCAAGTAATCATTATATAAAACTCGGAAATAATCTGTTATAAAGATTAATAATCTTTAGGAATTCATATCTTACATATCATTGCATGTTTGATAAGGAATCTAAGATATTGGTGATTAATTTTTGCATGTTGTAAGAATGGTAAATATCTGTTGTTAAGAACTTAAAACTTAAATTTGGTTGCATATTTGATTAATTAAGACCTTGATCAATGAGTGATTAAAAATTACAAATCTGTTTTAATAACCAACCAAGCGCACCTAAGTGGCGCACTTGGCAGGCACACATAGGTGGCCTACGGAACAGACGCACTTACCAGGAGCATCTAAGTGGCGCACCTGGTAGGCGCACATAGGTGGCACACGGTGTAGGCGCACCTGTTTTGGTGCATTGGCTTGTTCCTTTGCATTTTGATTCTAGAACTCATATTTTTTTTTAAAGTTTTACAATAATCTTGCATGATTATTTAAAATTATATCTCTTACATGATTTAAGTTGGAAATTGGACTTTGCTTGATTTCTGGAATTAAACTTTATCAAATAATAAAGTTTATTTGGATAAATCCTTGGAATTAAATTTCTTGTTGAAATTTAAATAACAAATTTTAAATTTAGAACTTTATTATTTGTTGTAGATTTGAAAAATGACTAGTGTAGACACTCCAATTTTGAAGTCACTTGGCAGCAGGCTCCTCCGGTTGATGCTCTGGTTGCAACCACCAAAATCCTAGCCCACTTAGGCCCATTAAGCCCACACAAGCCCATTAGGCCCGCACAAGCCCACACAAGCCCATTAGGCCCGTGCAAGCCC
>JAMKQA010174445.1:0-11083 GCA_024699735.1 Posidonia australis
GATTCGTTCCTCGGAACGAACCGTGGATAGGAAAATCACAATATCAAAAGACACCAGGATTCGTTCCTCGGAACGAACCGTGGATAGGAAAATCACACCAGGATTCGTTTCTCGAAACGAACCGTGGATAGGAAAATCACACTAGGTGACCGTAGCGATGGTAGTCGTTGATGATGGCGACGACGACGGTGGTTGATGACAACGATGGTGGTGGTCAGCAACAATGGCAGTGGTAGTGGTTGACAACTGCGGTGGTGGTGGTAATTGACCACGGTAGCGATGGTGGTGGTGGCCGACGATAGTAGTAGTGGTGGTGGTAGCTAACAACGGCAGCGGTGGTGGCGGCCGACGACCTATGCTGGTGGTGGTGGTGGCCAGTGATCATGGCGACGACGGGGGCAATGGTGGCTGACGACAACAATGGTGGCAGATGCGGCAGGCAACAGTGACGGACGGCAACAATGCATCTCGACGAGTGGGTGACAGTTAGTGGTAATGGCGAGATCAATATAGTCATTTGATTAATTCATAAGTACTTATTAAACATACAAACTAAACAAGTTTTTCTTTACTTCCATAAAAGCTACAAAAAGTATAATTTAACAAAGAAAACTAGCTTTTCTCAATAATATACGTAAGAAAAAGCGTTTTCAAACACAACCTCAGCAAGAAAAGTAAGGATTTCAGTGTTTTCTACGTAAATTTAGGTATACTTCTGCTCTTAATCATATTTTGTGATGATTTGAGATGATAGATTTTTGGTATTTAAAATTAGCTAAAATCAATATATTATAACATAAAATTTGAGAAAGTTCATAATCTTAATTTTTCTTATACTATAGCACATTTAGAAAAATCTTGTTTGATTGGTTAGTAAGAGATTTAGATTTTGGATTTATTTATTTTAATGTAAGTATGTAATAGTGATTTTGTAATATATTATTGTATTTCTTGTAAATGTAAAAAAATCAACTTAAAAGTTACATTTCTTCTCAAAATCAAGTGAATCATTCCATAATCAAACTCATGTTCGATTATCTCATTAGTTAAAAATATATATGAATATAAATTATTGACTTTATAGAATTTTGTGTAGAATCTATCCTGTCAATTATGTTTAGTTAAGATCATAGATCAAATCAGATTCTTATAGAATCGGAGTCTTCAAAATTTTTACCAAATACATCCTCAAAAGCAAATTATACGGTCAACCACATGGTCCCTTGGTTTACAGGAAGACAGAAGATGAAACCTGGTTTTTGTGGAGTAAGGGCAGGTTTTTTAAGTTCTGTGTTAAATTAGGACTCACAAGAGAATTCATACACTAGTAGTCAATGACATGGGATGGTAATTACGCAATACTGATAGATATATCTAAAACAGTGGATTTTTGTTCCTCATAAATTAAGGAACATTGGACATTTGGATTGCATATGCAATTTGATAACTGGACTACATGTTCTGCATTCTACGTTTCATAAAGTCTTCGGCCATAGCTTGTTGCACTAAGCATTGTTGCAGTCATGCTCTAGGTCTGTCATGTTAGGGTCATTGTAGGTATCTATCGTATCAAAGGAACACACTATCCTATGCACTAGACTTTAACGAAAGTCTCAAAATATCTTCTTTTTTTCCCTTTTCTTTTTATTTAAGTCAAGAATTAACGTTAATTGAGCACTTTCCTTTCAAAATTTCACTTCTGAAATTTACTCCATGTTAACTATCCAAAAAGTTCAAAAGTCTAGTTCATGACCTCCTATAGCACTCAACATGTTTTTATAAGATGAAATGCCATGTTAGTCCATAGATGACTATCGATCAAAATAAAATCACAAGACGAGCAAAAAAAAAAAAAAATACAATTTTTGAATTTCAATTACCACAATCAATCATAACTAGATCCTATAACTTCTCATAATCAATCCTATGATTAGTTATTTTAACATTAAAATTTTATTTTGTATCGCATGTAAATGATAACAAAGTGATTATCATGGTTGATCAAATTAATCTTTTAATTCAAAAAAAGTTGAACCACAATAATTTTGTACCAATAATAACAATAATTCCTAATCTTAATTTATCTCCTCAAACTTTACAAAATTTTAAAATCAAGGCCAATCTTTTTATTTTAAATTTCAATCATTTTATCTTGTATTAAGAGGAAAAATAAGTGTAATCTACGTTACTATTCTGTCTTCTATTTTTTGTATCTATTAGATTAAAGGGCTGATGAGTAAAAAAAATCAACCTTCATTTGTTCAAGAAAATGTTATTACAACTCACATTTGTTCAAGAAATTGTTATTATTTTTTCTAGGTAATTTCAAAAACTAAAGTTTAACACCTTTTAAATTTGTTCTTTACAAATTATATATAATACGTATTTAACTTTTCAATTTTATTTTCAAAACCTTAACACAATAATTTTTTGATTCTTTTCTTACGTACAATTTCACCCGTGACCATTAAGAAACCATATCTTTCAAATTTTAAACTAAAAAAGTACGTGTTGGTTAAAAAAAATCGTTCTTATGTCTTTGTTAAGATATCTTTAGAAGATAGTCATTGCTTATTTCAGTAGGAATGCTCTGCTAATTTATTTTTGCTAAAAAACATATTTTAAATTTTAGCTCTGCGATTATGTGCACATAATTTCACAGTATTATGTCACTTCCACCAGTAACATGTAACTAGAGAGTAATATGTCACTTCACTAATAGCATACATAACGAAAACAACAATAATATTAAAACTATGAACATCAATTAGGATCACTCATCCTAGTGTTATGTTGATCTTCAAGTGAACCAGTTGGGCAGTAACCATCTTAAATTTCATAATGTCGTTGGACAAAATACAACCAATGCATCAATCATAAAATACTCCAAGTGCCAAACTGCCACTCAACTTAAATGCAACTAAGCTTTTGAGAATCTCAGTGCTCCATGAGCGAAACCTCTGCTACCTTCGGAAGGAAACAAAAAAAAAAAAAAAAAAACCCAGTGCAAACTTAACTTTCCATCCATCACACATCTATAACATTGATGATTGCATGACATGATCAAAAGGCAGTAGCCTTCTTTATAAACGTGGTTCTTTCTTAATCCTGTGTTCCTTCCTTTTGGAGGGTATGTATTGTATGTGCAGTGATTCTGCTCTCCTATGCTTGACAAATTGGCAATGTGTGGAAACAAACGTAAGCTTTAAGCAGAAATAATGGCAGGCAGGCATGGCGGGCTCACTATCTTTCATCACCCAGTAAACTAGAAATCTTGTGGTAACAATGATCCTGGTAGTAATTATTATCAATACCAGGATTGCCTTTTCAATGCGCCATCACTGATTGAACCACCAACTCGGTACTCTGCTAATTTGATTTTTTTCAGACATTTAGTAAAATAGACACGAATTTGTTATAATGCCAGTTTGAAAATTAAATTTTATCAGAGTAAGAAATTTTAAAATTTGTAGAAGGAGCTTCAACAGAACAGGGAGACTGGCAAAGGAGAAAGAGGAGAGAATGGTAGGTAGCCGGTAGGAGAAGACAGTTGGGGAGACAGGAATCAGAAGGGAAACGTTCCTTTAACTTTTTTTTCTTCCTTTCTTTTTCGAGAAAATCTCAAAATACCCACAAAATTTCAGCTGATACTCGAAAGGATGATGAGTAGAACTGAAATTTGTCTGACAGACTGCTCAACGCTCAAAGCTCAAAGCTCAATCATTTGGATTCTCTGTGCATGCATCCTATCAGCATGTATAGGCACAGATGTTATATATTTATTAATTGCTTCTGATTTCTGAACGACGGTTACCAATACAGTCGGAGACGGTTTACACACTAAGGATTAAAAAGTAACAAAACCGTTGCTCGTGTAGCCCCATACGGCTCATGGATAGAAAACATGACCACCTGTCCACTTGTTCTTTTCCTCAGTTCCAGATCAGGGAGGTGATGTGCCGGTTTCAAGCTTTCCATCCGTACCATATTGGGAGACTTTGATATGACATTACTTTCTTCCAGGGGAAGCAAAAGATTTGCTATGATCTGACAGCTAAGATCGCCAAAAGCTTCAGACATCTTTACTTTAATACTCTTTAAGACAATGTGATGGTCCATGTATCTTCTTAAAGTAGTTAATTATTTATATATTTTTATAAAAATAAATATTATGTTTATACATCTTTTTATTAGTCTACTCATAATTGACTTCTAATAACTTACATGAAAAGATGAAAATATCTTTACACATGCAATATCATATCATCGCTTAGTTTCTTTTTGGTTTCTTCTTTGTTGGTAGTAATTCTAGCCGTTCTTCGTCATTATAGACATGATTATACAAGAAAAAGTTTTAGAATTTACGTTTTCAAACGATATATAAACAACAAGGACAAAATAATCTATTTTTAATCATCTAAAATGAAACTAACATCTTATTTCCTATGTTGGTTGACTACAAGAGTATTGTAGTTATGATTAATTATTTAAGAGATATATAAATAATTAATTATTTTAAAGAAGTATTCAAACTATTTACTATATTTCTAAAGATATTTATGTAAAAATGTCAAAGTTTTAAGCGAGAGTAGTTAAGCGGCTCACGTAAGACGAACTTCTATTGTAATTATTGGTGTGTGTGCATGAAACAGTGAAGGAAAACAGAACTGATGTGACAAGAGCGATGCCGTGATCACAAAAGGTATCTTGTATGGTCACAAATCCCTTAAGATAAGGCAAAAAGGTCATAAAGAAGGACTCATGTCTAATCTCTCTCGTGCCCTAACTATAAAAGTTGGTATTCTCTCCCACAAGCACTTTTCTCTGTGTGAAGTCATGTCCTTCAAAGTCCGAACACATCATACGTTACTTTTTATTTATTGTTTCTATATGTGGATGGGTAGATGGTAATTGCCTTCTCCTTCCTTCCTCTTATCTAGTGCGACACAAGTTTCGAGCTTTGACAACGATTAATCACTAGTCTTTTTATTATCATAGCATAGGGATCGATCAATAACGACTAAATATAATCTGTTAAAAAAAAAAACAACTAAATATAATCAGGGTTTCAAACAAACAAGACCAACTTCAAATACAAAAAACTTCATATCATAAGATATCACTCAAGCAACGGGTCAGCGATACATCGAAATGTTTTACTTTGCAGATTCGTCGTCCGGAATCGTTGAGAAGATGCTTGAGAAGAAAAGAAAAAAGAAAGAAAACATAAAGATTGAGAACTAAAATGTACGATAATGTGTATGTAGGTGCCTACAAAACACATAAAATCTTCACCATCCAGTGAATTTAACGGCTATAATTAAACCAAAAATCCTTACCATTCGGCTCTTTTAGGTGTTTTATGGCATCTCTTCACCCTCAACTCCTCCACTGTCGCCTCCTCATTTTCGAGAATCCTCTCCCTACTTTCTCCTGTTCTTCACCCTCCTCATAAATAACAACGTCGAGTTCGACAGGTCCCCTCCCTCCAATTTGTCGTTGCCTTGTATACCGCAGGCCCCTCTTTGTGTACCTCGTGGCTCCTCCACTTTTGTCATTACCACCACTAACCTTGCTTCGTCCTTCGCTTATCGCGCTGTTACTGTCTATTACTGGTTGTCATTGAGGAGAGTGTGGAGAGAAAGAGGGATAGAAATTAGGATAGTGGGAAAAATCGCAACCGTTTGATACATCCAACAGTTCTAAAGTTTCTAACTTATGCGTCTACTGGGATTCTTCTCTACAGGCGCCTACACCAAAAACATACTCATTAAAACATCTCAAAAAGAGAAAAGTTGACTCTACCTGTTATAATATAGACATCCAATTTAAAATAAATTGATAATGAGTGAAAGGATCAGTCTATATATAATCACAAGTTCAGTCATTACTTTTGCCAACACGAGACTATTCCAATAATCTCCCTCATTTCTGGCCTCTTTTAGGTCCAACAAATATCTTTTCTGAACATAGGTGGATGTGTGTGAACTTAAACCTGTTTAGACCTCTTGTGGCTTTGATATCATGTTGAAATATGGTCATTTTATTCAAAACCAATTAACAATGAGTAGAGAGGTAATATCTCCATTTTTTTATTACGAAAGATGATTTCAATACTTCATCTTTTGTTTACTCAAAACCAACAAAAGATGCTTTAATGTAAAAATTTTGAGATGAAGTTATACTAGATATATGATAACTAGCATTATTTAAGAAATTCCAACTAACTTGTGAAATTGAATAATGGAAGAAGACATGGGTAACTGATTCTTCATGGAAACTACAAATTTCACAATGCAGCAGACTTGACCATCCTCTTTTAAAGCAAGTTGACACTAGTCAAAATTTTATCTTTCAATGCAAGTCAGGTAAATACTTTAACCTTAAGAGGGGTTACACATTTCCAACTAGTGGAAATAAATTATGAATATATTCCACCATCATTTAAAATGTCATAAAAACTCTTAATAGTAAAAACATTAATTGGAGATGTGTCTAGGAAATGTTGTCTGCTTCAGTTGAGAGAGTAATTGAACTAATGATACAACCAAAGTGATGTAATAGGACAAAAGAATAATTCAGGTTGTGCTTAAATATTTAGCTCCTCTGTTGCGAGAGGAGGTGAACATTTTGGTAAGAGATCATTTTTTGTTAAAAAGACCAAGATAAATTGATTTAAGAGGTGTATGGTCTATTCATTAACTCTCCCAGAATAAAATGGATTGATCATTTTAGACAAAAAAGTAGCGTTTATTGTAGTGTATGGGACGAGGTACAGACTAGACTCGGAGGTATAACACTCCGTTTGTCCTAGGCACTAAGGTTCAAGGTACTGTTTATTCAAAGTGTATCGTTGTAATAGACTTGGAAAGTATGAAATTCCTACATAGTTGGGTTTAATACCCTAGGAGTTACAGGTATTGAGACTTGTAGGTACCGTAGGTGGTGAGGTGATGCTCCCACAAATCGGGTACCATGTGGAGAACGTCGAGATGACGTACCCTGTGATGGCTAGGATGGGTAGTGCACGTGGCTTGTGGCTTGTAGCATCCTGAGTGACAGGACAACCTTCTCTACTGAGGGTTGGCACTCTAAGTGTTCTCCAGGTGAGAGGACTACGAGACAGATTCGCTCCTGCACAGGATGGCAGGTCCATGACAGTGCAAATGCCATGGTGGGTCCTCGATGAACTGCTTGTGGTCAATGTTGACTGCTTGGCGTCGAGTAATAGGACACATTGTTTATAGTTTTGCAGAGTCCCAGTTCAGGAGTTGGGCTCTGGCCTAGTAGAGGCCGTGGTGTTGCGTCAGTGTGGCGTTGTGCTTTAGGAGCGGTGGCTCCGTGGTTTTGGCTTAGAAGAAGTCATGCTGTTGTGTCAGTGTGGCATTGTGTTTTGGAGCGATAGCTCCATGGCTTTGGTGTTGTGCTTGGATCTAGAGGGGGTTGTACTGTGCAGAATAGAGGCTCTGTAGTTTGTACTTTGTGGTTGCTGTGGGTGTTCTAGATGCTATGGAGAGCGTTCAGGCACCATTAGTTGTCTGATCCGCACAGAAAGCGTGTGGGATCAGGCTGTGTGCTTTGGTGTGGCTTTTAAGCTTGATTTGGCAAGAGTGGCCATCTCAAACGTGTATAAAAAAGATTTTGAAAGTGCATGCACATGGTTTTGAAAAGGGAAAAGAAAAAATGGTTTTAAAGACATGATTTTGAGATTTTACTACTTGTCGGGCAATAGTAGTTTGCCTAGGCTTGGTGTTGCGGCATTTAGGTGAGATGCCTATACTTGTAGTGTGGGACGTAGTTACTTCTATTTCCTCGATGTAGTGTGCTGAGTGGTTAGGTAGGGTGTGTGTTGGGTGACCATTTGAATAGTCACTCACGTATGCTTTAGTTTTGATGTTTTTGGTCAGTGAATGATAGGAGTTGGTTTTGCTAGTGCATATAGGAGGAGTCACATTACCACACATTTGAAATTCTGGTGAATTTGTAGTTTAGTTTTATTTCTGTTATTTATTAGATTTATTCTTGCTGAGTGTACTTAGATTTAATTACATAATTAGTATAATCCTAATTCTAATAAAAGATAAAAAGAGGAAAAAAAAGAAATTATGTGGCTAGAATGATTAATTGCAACTTAGGAGTTGTCACACCTTTACTTCCTGTAGGTATTGCTCTGCATTAATTGTGAGAAATTTGCCTTTTAATAATTAATGAGAGGCCTGATTGCTTGATGGATCCAATTATTATCCTAGAGTTTTTTCTTTCTCTCATATCAGCATTTATGTGAATTAGTATTGGATAAATAGTGTAAACTGTGTTTACTAGCTTAAGTGTGACATTCAACTTTAACAGATAATACAATTATAAGGCAGATGAGTCCTCGCCATCCCACCATTATTCCTCAATTTCCACATATTTTAGAAGATTTCAAGAGAAAAGGGATTATAAGTATACCAATAGACCTGAAAGATCCCTTGATTGTTTAAGTTATTAATAGAACAAATCACACATATTGTCTAGTACTTTTTCACTCAATAGCGTTTATTGTAGTGTCATACCTCTGAGTCTAGTCCGAGTCTAATGGTTGCCTATAAGGGTATTTATATAAGATTTCTCAAGGGTAACTCCTAGAGAATACAAGGAGCCTCGTAAACGATGAGCCTAGGTAGATTCCACGGCATATTCGCTGGTAGAGGTAACAACCATGGGAGGTGGAAAGCCAGCAGTCAGCAGTCTGAGAAGTGGCTGCGCGCCAGCTTGGTGCGCCAGCTAAGTGCGCCACTTATGTGCACCAGCTTGGTGCTCCAGCTAAGTGCGCCACTTATATGCTCCTACTTGGTGCTCCAGTTAGGTGCTCCACATTGGTGCTCTAACTTGGTGCTCTCCTCTACTTGTCTGGATTTCTAATTGGGCTGTAGGCCTGCCATAGGTTTGGGATTGGTTTAGCTTATGGGATTCAAAAAGTGGTTGGGTTAACCACATCCAAAGCAACATCTGGAAAGTTTGTCTATGAGTCACCTCAAAATCGGGGTGTCTACACGGGGTTATCATTAGAGTGTGTCGAATCGGCGTCGGTATTATCACTAAGAGGCATATAAGTGTTATCTTTAATAACGCTCCCCAAGAGAGGAGAGACAGGCTTAACGATATTAGGAGGGGATTTAGAATAATCTATCGTATTTATCGGAAGGTGAAAAGCAGAATAATTCCACACAGAGCTCGAGATAGACTCTGAGGAGATAGTGGAGCTGTCAGAGTCTCGAGAAGACCACTGACCAGTCTTCTTCGTCGAGGAGACGAAGGGAAAGGTTATCTGACGGTCGCCCACCGGAGGGAACCGCCGACCGACGATGCGGAGGTGATCGTGGAGTCAAAAGATGAGGAAAAAATCTCTAGGTAAGTGCAAGGTCTTGCCAGAGAGAGGTCATCCGACAGCGCAACCGGTGTCGAAGGTCGATCCACAAAACCCTTGCAAGAAGCAAGGTCACCGGAGTGCAGAGTTGGGACGAGGGCCTCAAACGAAGGCACAACGACAAGATAGCCGGAGCTAGGATCATCATAAAATGATACGGAGAAAGGGGGATTTCTCCGACAGGTAGAAATATAAGCCAGATCTAAGTATAGATGGCAATGATCCAAATAATTTAACCAACTAAAAGTTAACTCTTTGATATGCATAAAACAATCCACAGTCATAGCAATATTAAACACATAAGAAATGTGGGACAAAGAGCTATCATAGATCAGAACCTTCAGAGAACTGAGATCAAAGAAAAAATGCACAGATCTCCCCAGTAAGGGCAAATCCCGACAAGATAGCCGAGAAGAAGAACATGGCTTCCTTAGAAAGGGGCGATCTGCCGAGAAGGGATTTTTTTCCCCGCCAGGAGTAGGGAGGGAAGAGGGGTTCTTCCCAGGACAACTTACCTGTGAGGAAGGAAATGTGGACGGGAAGAAGCCAAGTCTCGTAGAAGATGGGGAGGGGTTTTTTCCCAGATCGGCTTTTCTTTTTACAGATCGGAGCAACAGATGGGACATCCTCCTCCCCCAAGAGACTCGCCTTAAAGGCAGCCCAGTCGAAGGAGGTGGCATGACGGAGGAGAGCACGGGAGCGACGGCTAGGGTTTTTCATTCGCAAGTTTTTTTTCTCTACCATCATTGTAGCTTAAGTAGATATTATTATTCTGGCTATGAAACCCTGCCAAACTTGAAATTTCGAAAGCACTTATCTTGGGAAACAATGATGCCTAGAGAATTGTAGAATTTTCTCAGAAGTAAGGTTATCTAATATACAAGAGAAGATCATTGATGATGGCCATGGGTGATTGGTACTGAAAAACATAAGATACGTCATCTAACATTTTTTTTTGTTGCTTCTAGGAAGGATAATGATGCTCAACTTCAACTGGAACTGTGAACTTTCTTTGTTTCTTTCATTTTTAATGGTGTTTGAGTGCTATCAAGTCCTTTCTATTTTTTTTTGTATGGAAATGTTTGTTTGTTGATCACTAATTAACGATACATTTTCAAATTTAGAAAATTATCATGCTACCATAAAAAATGTAAATTACGAAAGAAATAAGTAGGTGCTGACCATAATTCTATCATATGGCATGATGCTATTGTGATGTTAGTACTTATAAATATGGTAAAGAAATTTGATGGACAGGAAATGTAACACCCGTAAAATTCATTTTGTAATTATTTACATTTTGTGAATTTTATTCCTAGACAGGTGTTACTGTTCCGAGGCCCATTGTGTGGTTTTGTACTTTTGGACTTGGGTCTCTTGGACTGGCATCTATTTGCGTGTCCCTGTGTGTGGTTTGGCACTGTGCTTGTGGGGCCTGCTTGTGTGTGGGTTGGTGGTTGAGGCTTGTAGTTGGCCTCGTTGGTGGTGGCTGACGGTTGGTTGCTGTGCAGTGTGTCGGTAGCTGAGACGCACAGGTGGGCAAGTTTTCAGCTACTCCTGGCGTAGACTTTATAAGCTACACCGTACTACACCTCTCCTCGCCACCCGTTGCTTTCTCCTCCTTCCTTCTTCTTCCTTCCCTCTCCTCTTCGGCGGCGCGCTTCTTCTCCACCT
>JAMKQA010174446.1:0-11466 GCA_024699735.1 Posidonia australis
GAACACGCAAAAAGAAGCCAATCCACGAGGCCCAAGCCCAAAAGCACCAGACCACACAATGGGCCTCGGAACAGTAACACCTGTTCAGGAAAATAAAATTCATAAAATGTAAATAATTACAAAGTGAATTTTACAGGTGTTACACTATGGATGCAGCATATGGTGTTGGCTATGGATGCAGTGCACGGTGCTGGCTATGAGAGAGATGCCTTATGTGGTTTATATAGGCAGAAACCCCAATTGCATGCCATCATGGGAGTTATCTAGAAGTGGAAATGGCCAACAAAGATCTGATGCAGATTTCAAGCTGATATCTCTGACCCAGATGTGATGGTTTGATTTGCCTGATGAAATCTTTTGGTCTTGGCATGTTTTATGTGGACAGCATGTGTATGACAGGTATGCAACCATCACATCCACCTTTGCACCTGGCAATTACTTTCTTTCCATATTTGTCATTCCCCATGCACACTCGCAGGATTTTACCGTAACAACTCTTCTTTTGCTACCTGAGCAGTGCGGCTCGCCCAATCTTCCTCCCTACACGTCCTTTGATTAAGAT
This sequence comes from Posidonia australis, assembly GCA_024699735.1. Taxonomy (NCBI): domain Eukaryota; kingdom Viridiplantae; phylum Streptophyta; class Magnoliopsida; order Alismatales; family Posidoniaceae; genus Posidonia; species Posidonia australis. Next base: position 563 of record JAMKQA010174446.1, read on the forward strand.
AGTTTCAAATTTTGGTCACCTGTTGCCCATTTACAGCTCTGTAAGTCCATGGGACTTGGAGATGGCTGTTGGGTCTTATAGTATTAAGAAAAGGATGGTTCTTTACGCTGAGAGTGATAGGATATCCTGGAAATGACACCCATATGGTGGCTCACGACTCCTATGAGCTAAGGGGCTTTCCAAGTTTGATGCCCATAGGGTGTCCCGTGGCCTCTAGGGGTGAGGGGTTTTTTTGAAGTTGACACCTATAGGGCCCTAAAGGGTCCAGGTGAGGTGGCCCGAGGCTCCTAACAATAGGACTTTCAAATGTTGACACTTGTAGAGCCACAGAGGGTCCATGCAAGACGACCCTTGACTCTTGAGAATTGGAGGACTTTCAATTATTGATGCATATAGGGTCTGAGAGGGTCCAACTGAGGCAAGTTGTGACTCCTGAGAGTGGAGGAAGGGAAAGGGAGGGACTTTCGAAGGTTAAAGCTTGTAGGACCCTAGAAAATCCATGCAAGGTCACCATGGCTCCTATAAGTAGGGAGTCACTCAAAGGTTGACACCTGTAGGGCCTTAGAAGGCCTGAGTGAGGCAACCCGTGGCTTTTGAGAGTGAGGGCAAAATTTCATCGACACGTATCGGATTTGTAAGATGGAGACATGACATTCACATGTATTTTCCTAGTTTACATGATTTTGGTGGGTGAGTCGGTGGCGTGTCGTCTGTATTGATTGTGTTGAATGAAACTTAGTAATTTTTACACTATGGAAACTCATGTCGACCAACACTCTTATGTTTCGCCATTGACATAGCCGAATGTTAATTCTAAGCCATCATTTCTCATTCTTCTACTCTTTTTCAACATTTTTCTCTTATAGTCTATTGTTTATATGGGTTCTCAGGTTAGCTCTTAGTCTCCTTTTGATTTCTCTACATGGATTCTCTACTCTCCTTCGAAGGCTTTTCTCTACTCTTCTCAGAACTCTCAAGGCTTTCTAGCTACTATAGTGTTATTTCATCTTTCGTTGCTCTCTTCCTTAAGGTAAATTGATAATATACTCAGATCACTTAATTTTACAGCAAATTCCATGCCTTTTTTTTATTTTGCTTTGGTTTTCATGTAGATTTACATATTGCACTTAAATCTTAAGAATTAACACTTACATCTTTTGTTTTGATATAAATCTTAGGTATATTAAATAAATCTACCATAAAAGCACATAGATCTTAGGTTTTTGTATATAATATTTTTATCTTTTTAAGTTTTTTTTGTATTTTAATATTAATAACTTGATATTACATAGATATTACACAGATTTAACCTAATAGAGGTAAAATCTAACTTAAACATTCTATAAAATCATTAAAAATTAGTAAATAAAAAATCGGTAAAATATTTTTAACTTAAAAAAAATCTGTGAAAGATGGAGAGAAGAATGTCATGTGCATTCCTATTGGGTCAACATATTACATATATATAGGATTATCTATAAATGGTTATCCAATTACCCTATTACATTATCCAATATACAATATTCTAATAAGCTCAATAATCCCCTTCAAACTGGAGTATATATATCTATCATGCTTAGCTTGTTACAAAGTAAGTCATAAGTTCTTACACTAAGTTCTTAAGTAAAAATGTCTGCAAACTGGTTAGAAGAATTTATATATGGAGTAGAGATAATTCCTTGCATCATTATCTCTCAAACAAAATAATAATCCACCTCTATATGCTTAGTGTGCTCATGGATGGTGGGATTATTGGTAATGTAGATGGTCGTCTAATTGTCACAATACATGAATATGGGTACGTCAATTGAAAGATTTAAGTTTGTTAAAAGAGAGGGAAGCCACATCATATCACACGTAGTCTGAGCCATAGATCTATACTCAGATCCAGTACTGGATTTAAAAACAATATTCTACATTTTATTGTGTCATGTAACCAGGTTTCCTCCATCATAGGTACAATATCTTGGAGTAGACTTTTGATCTCTCTTATCTACTACATAGCTAGAGTCTGAATAGGCTTAAATGTATAGATGATTATTTTTCTTATAAACTAGTCCTTTGCCTAGAGCCTTCTTAATGTAAGATAACACACGTAAGAATCCCAACCAATGTATTATCCTTGGTTCTTGCATAAATTGATTAAGAATTTCAATAATATAAGCAATATCATGACATGTAACCATCAGATAGATTAACTTTCTAATATCAACTGCCTGTATCTACTAGCATCTTCTAACAGGGGTGAAGAGCTGTCTTAGAAGTCTAAGCTCTGATCAAATGAAGTAGTCTCTGACTTACACACTAAGAGTTCTGTTTTTTATAGTAGATTGAATGCATATTTCTTCTATAACTATGTCATTTTGTCTTTAATATAAGCAAACTCAATATCTAAGAAATACTTAAGTCTGTCCATGTCCTTAGTCACAAAATGTTTCTGCAAATGATCTTTCATCATTTTGATACATGTAATTTCACTACTAGTCACCAAAATATCATTCATATACATAGCTAGTATTACACAACCATTATCCATACGATTGTAAGAAACAAAATGATCCATAGCACAACGTTGGAAACCACAAGCAGTAACAAGGTCATAGATAACTTTCTTGAAAAGATACACCTTATTCTCTCCCTGAGCAACATACCGAAGGTATTGCTCCATATGCACCTTTCTGTAAGATCACCATACAGGAAGGCCTTCTTCACATCTAGTTGGCAAAACTCTCAAGACTTGTTGATAGTAATGAAAGAATGACATTAATGGAATTCAATCTGGCAATAGGAGAAAGTCACAGAATATTTCTGTGTGAAGTTTTGTGCTACTAGGCGTGCTTTGTACTTGTCTACCATACTATCAAATTTGTATATAACAGCAAACATCCATTTGCAAGTAACAACATTAGCTTCTTTTGGCCTAGGAATCAATCTTCATGTTTCACGAGACACAAGAGCCTGTATTTCTTCATCCATGACTGTCTTTTATTGTGATAGTAAAATTGCCTAATGTTAGTTTCTAGGAATTGACTTAGAAGTAATGGAAAAAATAAATACAGAAAGTAAGGTGGGCGATCATAACTAATAAAAGGGGAAATAGGATGTATAGTGGAGAAATGTGTACCCTTCCGAATGGTAATGGGCAAATGAAGGTCTATAGGTGGCAAGCCTGTAGATGGTGAAGAAGTAATGACTATAAGGAGGCGTGGTTGTCGTCAGTATACTTGCAAAGTATCAGATACCTCTTTTCCTGAAGTATGTGTATCATTGACATTGGTACCATCAGACTCAATAATGCAAGGTAAAGATATACTTTTAGATGATGACAGGATATCATCAAGGAAACACTGATTTTCAAAGAATATAATATCAACTGAGATAATGTAATTCTTGGTAGCAGAAATGTAACACTGATGGCTTCTTTGAGTACGCGAATATCCCAAGAATACATAACGAATTGACCTTAGAGCAAGTTTGTCTAAGTTTGGGATCAAATCCTAAGCAAAGGCAACACAACTAAATACCTTACGAGGGAGTGGAAAAATAACTACATCAGTACGTAACTTTTGAATTAGAATCTTCCCCTTAAGTAGGGTGGATGGCATACGATTAATCAGGTAGGAAGCTGTTAGAACAACATCAGATCATAGATATTTGGGAGCATGCATTTGAAGCATGAGTGACCGACAACATCAAGTATATGACGATGTTTGCGTTCAATTACACTATTTTACTGGGATGTATTTAGATAAGAGGTTTGATATATAACCCAAGAGGTTTATAATAATGGTAAAGATTTACTTGAGTAAATTCTAAGACATCAGTTCAAAGAATTTTAGGACAAATAGAATATTGTTTTATTATTTTCTCAAAAATCTTTTTAATAGTATCATGTACATTGACTCTATCTTTCAACAAATACACTCATGACATATGTGAAAAATCATTAATAAAAATAATGTAATATCTATAATCAGACACAGAAGGTGTTCTAGTTGGAGATTATACATGACAATGAATCAACTTAGAAGGACTATTATGTTGAACCGAACGAAGACTACGAAAGATAGTATGATGGTGCTTACTTAATTCATAAGATTCAAACTGAAAAGACGAAATAGATATCCATGGAAGGGCCTGGTGTAGTTTCTGATGAAAAAGATGATCCAAGATATGATGAATGGTTCAACATTAGAAGTCAATGATGTAAATCCTCGAGGTATCTCATTTTTGACAAATAGGTAGACACCTTGGTTTGTTTCATGTCCCAAAGCAATACTCTTCTTTGTTTGCAGGTCTTAAAAGGTACAATGTAAAGAGAAGAAAGTTACAAAGCAATTAAGACGTTTGGTAACAGAACTAATCGATAAAAGGTTAATTAGAAATTCAAATTCATAAAGAACATTGTTTAATATTAATTGGGACGTAGAACGAATACTATCTTGTCCAGAAGTACAAGTCTGGTTATCTGCAATAGAGACTGATCTGCTTTCTGGTAATTGGGATATATAAGAATAAAGATGACAATTACTTGTCATGTAAGAGAATGTTTTTGAATCAATGATCCAAGAACTGTCCTTAGAGACTAATAACCTTGATAGAGGCAGTGGCATGTGATGTCATAGCAGTGGAAGACTGAGTTTCACTGAACTAAAGAAACTAGGCGTACTCTTAAGAAAGTGTCATTAATGGCACACTGGTAGTCGAAATAACTGTAGGTGTATTTCGTACTTCTGTAGAAACTTGTGCCTAATTTGGTTTTCCAAACTTTTTCTAGCAACGATATGATATGTGATTTGTGCGGCTACAATGCTTACATAGAGTATGGCTTCTACCATCGGTCTGTCCTCGACCTCCACTTTGGCCAGAACTGCAACCACGACCATGAGTAGTAGTCATGGCTGAATGATCTGAAGTAGACGTAGGTATACTAGTAGAAATATGGAGAATCTTAGTAAATGTGCTTTTCAGACTGAGAGTAGAATCTACACCAAGGATTTGTCCTCGAATCTGAGACAAGAAATCCAAAGTCAAGCCAAAAAAATAAGTTGCAACTACAAGTTCCTCATGATAATGACGCATTGTAGTAATATTCAATATGATACAAATGTAACTCATCGAGAATAACTCGATGTGAACCAAAATGATTGTAGTAAAATTATCTCATATCTTTAGTGTAAAAATCTGCTTATATACCTCAAAAATCTGGGAAATATTCTTTTCACATTCATACATCTACTTCAAGGTGTCCAAGATCTTCTTTATAGGTCTAAAAAGCACACACCTCGAGCAATCATGTGTATCATATTATTCACCAATCAAGAAACAACTGCAGAGTCATCTGCAAATCAATCTTCATTAGTATTGTCTTTTATAGTAGGAGGAGGCTAAGTCAAATATTTGAGTTAGCGATGAGCAGCAAGAAACGTCTCTAAACTTTGTACTCATAGTAGGTAATTCTTTCCATTGAGTTTTTCTAAGGTTCCACTCAGATTCTTAATGAGAGATTTGCTGGAGGCTATGTTGATCTGCACAAATCAGATTTGAAAAAAAGATGTTACCGGAATTTAATCGGTGCTGAAAAACATTAGAAATCTTGCAAGAGACAGTAATCTGAGTGGACAATAAGAATCATCCTCAGTAGATGTAGAGAAAAAGATACATAACTTCTTTTACAAGTAGTCCAATAGTAGTAGACATTGGATCGACTGCCAGTGGTAGTAGGATATGGCTTCTAGGCATCAATCACATGTGTGCTAGCAAAGGAGATGATGACTGGTTATGGAGGGGTCGAAAACCCCGTATAATAGTTAGTCTAATAGGCCTTGATGTCGACGGTGGGAGCCTGCAGGAGGCTCGACTGCGACGGAATAGGGCAGAGGAGTCCTTGCAGTCTTTCCTGGAAGTAGATCAGAATCGGAGCCTGTAGGAGGCTTGACTGCGACGGAACAGGGCAGAGGAGTCCTTGCAGTCTGTCTTGGAAGTAGATCAGGGTCGGACGACCCTTGACGCCGGTGGAGGAGACCTGGAGGCTACTCAACGTTGGCAAAACCAGGCCAAGAAGCCTCTGTTGGTGGCAGAATAGGGTCGGGAGGCCCTTGTAAGCGATGGAGGAAGGTTTGGTTGAACATGTAGGAGGTAGAAAAGGGGTGGGAGGTACCTGATGATGCTGGAGGCAGTCGGAAAAGAGATTGTCGGTGTTAGAGATAAGGGGGGAAGTGGCCGATGGCTAGGGCTTCCTCATGGACTCTGGTGCAATGAAAGATAGAGAGAAGAATGTTATGTGTATACCTATTGGGTTAACATATTACTTATATATAAGGTTGGACATAAATAAATACCAAATTATCCTATTACATTATCTAATATATAGTACTTTAATAAGCTTAACAATCAGAAATTCAGAATATTTTGTAAATAATTTAAAAATTAGTAAAATATTGAAAACTTTGAAAAAATTCAAATATTTCCTAAATAAGTTAAGAAATGACGAAAATAGTAAGAAGTTGCAAAAATGAAAATATTTTTGAAATTTTGTAGAAAATCAGAAATCATATTAAATGTACAAATTATTAAATAAAATATCTCAAAACATTGTAAAAATCATAGAAAATTTAAAAAATAAGGAAACATTTTTTAAATGCATGAGTATTTTTTTTTCATATAATTAAACTCATTAAAATTTTTTTGGATCCTTTACAATGTCGAGTTTTGATGGATTTGAAAATATTAGAAGTGACAATGAGGAGAGAGTTGCTAAATACAAAAAAAAAAATGTAAGTACTGTGGAAAGAGAATGATAAACGTGGGTATTACAAGATTGAAGTAACACCTTGTTAATGGATACAATAATGTTAGTAGCTGTAAGTCATGTCCAACTGTCGTTCGTGATCAGATGAGAGTTATTAAAGGATACAAAATCTAAGAAAAGTGATAAGATAAAAAGAGACGAAAGATTTAAGAAGATTCTGTTTGGTGGAGGAGAGTATGAATCCATCGTTGTACCAAATTCAGATAATGATACAGTGTATCTTCCAAATTATCAAACTTAAGATGAGAGAGACATATATAAAAGAGCTATTATAAAGTCAAGAAATGAAAAATAGCATAAAAGCACGTTTAGAGATTCAATTATTCTAAAAGTGTTAGAGAAAGTAGAAGTAGCAGTGGCACTGCACAAAAAGAAATGTGTAAACACATTACAAGAATATTTAAAACATACTGTTAAAGATATGACAATCTAGATTCAACAACATATAGAACTGAATAGTCGAAATAGAAGAATATCATGGACATGCTTGGGTATGTCCAAATATATGTTTTTCAACGATGTTTCGATAAATACAACAAAAGGATCGTATTTACAACATATGCTTGATGTAGCAGCTAGAGAAGATACGAGAGTAAAGGCATCATTTGATTATGATATAATGAACAAATATCTCAAATCAAAGGAGGAGTTAGAAAGCTACATCGACAGCTTGAAACGACAATGGCCAACAGATTATCAATTTCATGGTCTACTATGATGGTTACACAAATTTTTTAAAGTTCATTGATGATTCTAATGTTATCAGATATCATGGATACTTTTATAAGTAAATTGTGGAAGTCATTAAGCAAGTGAGATCATAAAATATGGTTTTGATTGTTACCGACAATGGCAGTAACTTTAAAAGGATTGGTGAAAAAATTATGTCTAAGTATCTTATTTATTGGATACCATGTGTTAGTCATTGTATTGATTTGATACTTAAGAACTTCGAGAAGACAAAACTGAGGGAGAAGACTGTTAAAGAAGCAAAGATCGTAATGTAACTTCATTTACAATTACTCCTATCTGTTGGCCTTTATAAGGTCACCTGAGTGTTATGGTGGTGACTTTATTGAACTTAGAATTACTTGATTTGTAACAAATTATATTACTCTTTAATCAATGATTGATAAAAGAAGTGGACTAAAGTACATGTTTAATTTATAAGTGTAGTATAAATATCATGAGAGTGATATTCCAATTGATTGGAGAATAAACTCTATAATTAATATCCAATCTTTTTGGAAAAATGCTCAAAAGGTAATGAACATAATGAAATCGGTTTCAAAGGTTTTTTACTTAGTGGATGGTAATAAGAGACCTACAAGAGACTTCTTATATGAGACAATTAAGTTGATAAATGATGTTGTGAGAGATGTTGCATACAGATCTTCAAAGGAATACATGAAGATTATCGAAGAAAGATGATCCAGCATGTTTCTTCTTTCTTTATATGAAGCTGGTAAGTAGCTTGATATATAAATTTATATTTATCATAATTATATTTACATATTAATTGATTACTTAATGACTTTTTTATCAATGTAGCATACTATGTGAACCTGCAGTTCCAATTCAATCATAAACTCAAGAATCGTATTAGTTTACTATCTTCTTATTAGAACGGTGATAAAAAAATTGGGGTTAAATATAGACATTCAAATAGAAGCATTGAATGAAATTAAATACTTTAGGAATCAAATGTTAGGATTTGGAGATCCTCTAGTAATTCATGGTCGTGCTATGATGACTCCAAGTAAGGATTTGAATATTATTTATTTTATTTCTTAACATTACGTCATAATATGGGTAATAAATTAATAATAATATCATATTTCAGGTGAATGGTAGATGTTGATTGGAATAGATGCTCCAAATTTGAGAAAAATTATAATAAATTTTTTTATCTCAAATTACCTTAACTTCAAGACATGAAAGAACTTGAAGCACATTTAAACTTATCCATATAAAAAGAAGAAACAAAGTAAGAACTCAAATATCAAATGAATTTGTACTTGTACATTATAACATAAGGTTGAAAATGAAACTTATCAAGAAGGGAGAAGATAAGGACTACTTCGATCCAAATAGTTTGGCATATATATACAATGATGGCGATGGTAAGGATCTTATACTCAAGTGTTTGCAAGAAAATAAACAACTAATACTAGATTAAGTACAATGTTGACCAAGTTTAAGAATTACTGTTGAAATAAGCATTGACGTTGAATAATATATGAATTTATCATAGCATTTTAGTAGTTGGACTCTAGGTTTTGGTAGTGTGAGTAACACAAATGATTCTACACAACCACTAGGCGATGATGAAAGCAGTGATAGTGGATATGCAATTCAATCTGGAACTGAAGATCTATAAGGAGAAAGTCAAAGGTCATTTAGTCTATTTACAGGAAAAAATGAATTTACACGTGTCACACAAAATGAGCATCATAAAGCCTGGCAACCATTGAAGGCACAACAAAAGATTTAAAATCTTGGAGTAGTCATAGTAGAAGCTTATTAGAGTCATTAGACTATCTTAATATTCATAGTCCTACATATTTTGATGACTATAGTTCTTTTGGAGATCATGATAATCAAATTATAGCTTTGAAAGTGCATGGATGAGAATTTCATATTCTTATGTTTCAAGTCAACAAAGTGAATGGAATATAAGTTCCATCTTCAATTATGTGCCACTATAAAACAAAATATGAGCAACAACCTTATTAAGGTTTTCTAAGTCATGATTACATCCCTTAATAGTCTCAATAAGTATTTATTCCATAATATTCACCAATGAGATTCCTGATTTGGTTACCAATGTCAAATTATCACTATTATATTATAGAATATCAAACATATTATAGTTATATGTCTTGGAACAATTACGTATTGTAGAGAGAGACCCAAAATTGACAATAAATTTATCATAACAAAAACGTAATTGAAACAAGACATTCTTTCCAATATTAAGTATATATGAAGTAACTTTTATTAACACTTTTGTTTTTAAATATTTATTAAGTATTTTTATGTATTATTTATGCTTCGGGATATATGTATTAAGTCCTTATAGCATATTTAGAAAGTTGATCTAAGTAATCTTAAATATAGATTATTGCTTACTTTAATTAATTCTTGAGTTTCAAATTAAAATTAAAATTTTTTTTGACCAATTCCATAAATTTCGTAAAGTTAATGTGTTTCCACTAATAGTTCCATCGATGCTCGAAATATTTCCTATTTTTGTCGAACTGAAATCCAACACAAAACCGACGTTTAAAACCTTAGCCACTCCTAATGGCCATACAAGGTCTTGCATTCTCATCAAAGAATCAAATGTCGGTCTGTGTTGGTGATATTTCGTCGACATGTATCGGTTCATGAAAAGAAGGAAACGAAATACATAAGCATGTCCGGACGTACCTGATTTCCGTAGATATTTCAACATGTATCGACAGTATCGGTGGGTGTCGGTGGATGTTTGGCTTTTTCACACACTACATAGCTCGACATGGGCAACATACCTTCCTCGCAAATTGAAACAGACGAGGAACCTTCCTCACAACTCGTGATCGTCTGCTCTACCTTTAAAACGAAAGGATTTCCTTTATTACCTTATCACTTGTGCCTTTTCGTTGTCCTTCGTTACCTCATCAGTGTGTCATCTTCCCTCATACGCCGTCTGCCCTCACGTTGACCACCCATCTCCATTGATGGCCCATCATCCGTTATCCAGCCATCTGTGCCGTCCAACCATCTCCTGCCGCAGGAGTCCTGCGTCGTCCAGCTTCTTCGGCACCGTCCACCGCTTTCAAGTTCCAGCCGTTTGCTTCGTTAGCTTGCGGATAGGGGTGCAAACCGATACGGTATATCCGTAAAATATCCGTATCCGTTTATGAGCGGATACAGATACGGATATGATTTTTTGAATTTGAGCGGATACAGATACAGATATGTCTTTTGAATTTTCAACGGATACGGATACAGATACGGATATCCGCATATATATATATAGACAACTTTGTATATCTTAACATCTAACCATAAGATTAAAAATCTAAACCGTTAGATTTGATCAAAACTA
>JAMKQA010174447.1:0-14711 GCA_024699735.1 Posidonia australis
GAATAGAGAGTGAACACAATGGCAGCCATCTTAAAATCATGGGTCGGATAGTTCTTCTCATAATCCTTCAGCTGGCGTGAAGTATACGCGATAACATTGCCATGCTGCATCAGAACACACCCTAACCTAACACCACTGGCATCACTATACACAGTGAAGCCACTACTTCCAGAAGGCAGAGTCAACATAGGGGCAGAAACCAGACGAGACTTCAACTCTTGGAAACTTGCCTCACAATTCTGGTCCCAGTAAAAAGGAACTCTCCTCTTGGTCAACTCTGTCAAAGGCGCGGCTATGGAGGAGAAATCCCGGATAAACCTCCTATAATAGCCTGTCAAACCAAAGAAACTCCTAATCTCCATCATAGTCTTGGGTTGTTCCCAACTACTCACTGCCTCGACCTTGGCAAGATCCACTTTGATGCCTTCTCTAGAGATCAAATGGCCAAGAAACATGACTTCACTCATCCAGAACTCACACTTGGGGAATTTGGTGTACAGTTGATGACACCTTAGAGTATCCAAAACCGCCCTCAGGTGCAAGGCATGAGTCTCAACATCAGGAGAATAGACCAGCACATCATCAACAAAAATCACAATGAACTGGTCCAGAAAAGGGCTGAAAATCCTATTCATTAGATCCATAAACGTAGTCGGTGCATTAGTCAAGCCGAAAGGCATGACCGTGAACTCGTAATGCCCGTACCACATCCGGAAAGCAGTCATCAGAATGTCTGAGTCTTGTATCCTCAACTGGTGATACCCTGACCTCAGTTCAATCTTTGAGAACACCGATGCAGACTGCAACTGGTCGAATAGGTCATCAATGCGGGGCAAGGGATACTTGTTCTTCACAATGATCTGGTTTAGCATCCGATAATCTATACATAGTCGAAGCGAACCATCCTTCTAGCGAACGAACAAGACAGGTGCTCCCCACGGAGACACACTCGACCTGATAAATCCCTTGTCCAGCAACTCCTGCAATTGAGTCTTGAGCTCTTGCAATTCCGCTAGCGCCATGCGATAGGGAGGCTTGGACACAACACTGGAACCGGAGATCAGATCGGTCGAGAACTTTACTTCCCTATGAGGTGGCATACCAGGCAAATCGTCAAGGAAAACGTCAGGATATTCACACACCACAGAGATGTTGTGAACACCCAACTCCGGAGAAGTGGAGGTGACTATACTGGCTAGATATCCCATGCAACACCTGACCAAAGACTTATAAGCCTTCATAGCTGAGATGACAAGCTTAGGCTCATCCTGACACCCACTTTGCACAAAGAAAGACCCATCCAGAGGTGACCCAAAATAAACTCTCCTCCGAGCACAGTCGATCAAAGCGGACTGCTGCGCCAACCAATCCATGTCGAGTATCACATCGTACTCTTGCATGTCTATCACGATCAGGCTGGCGTCGAACTCTCTACCATTCAGTGTCAAGTCAACAGACCGTAGATACCTCCATGCCAAACTGTGCTCCCCCAGTGGCGTCACCACGCTGAGATGAAAGGCCAGTCTAGCTGGTCTCTCTCCCAATTCTGCCGCGAAAGACTCAGAGATAAAGGAGAAAGAACTCCCTGAGTCAAACAACACTTTGGCCATCCGGTCAGCTACAATAAAAGAACGTGATGGCCAAGCAAACAGCACCACACATCCATACAATCAGACAGATGTCTAGATTACAAGGGGATTACAACATATCTCAGAGGGTTACAAAATCAACTAATCATCCTTACCCTCAACAACATCTTCGGATGACCCAGCGCCTGGAACTGCAATGCTGAACACCCGTCTCTTACTCAACTACTGTGGCACGCTTCCTGCCTTCTTGGGCGGTTCTGGACAGAATTTCTGAACATGTCGTGCCTTCCTACATTTATAGCACACCATCGAGGCTGGGGTTTGCCTTGGATGAGGACAATATGCAGCGATGTGTCCCACCTGACCACAGTTGAAGCTCTGGTACCCACTGGGAGCACTAGACCCTGTCTGACTGAGGCCAGCTTTACTACCCCCAGCAAAACTCCATCGTCCTACAGAGGAAACATTGGACCTTGCCTTCTGCTTCTTCTCAGGGCTACCTGAACTACCGACACTTGGAGGATCAGAGAAAGAGAACCAGGAGGTAAAAGACGACTTACCCTTCCCTTTGGGACGACTCTCTAGAAACTTCTGATGCTTCGCCTCGAAGTGATAAGCCATCCCAACCACGTCCTCCACAGTTTGGCACCGACAGCCCATCACCTTCACCCATAGCCCAAGGTTCAAGTCGTCTAGAAACCTTTACGCCTGCTCCTCCTCAGACTCATAGATAGGAGGAAAATGTTCCAGCCGGGCGAACTTAGTCTCATACTAGAGCACCGACATCATGCCCTACTCCAGACTCCGGAAATCTCGGCGAAGCTGCTCCTTCACATGAGAGGGAAAATACTTGTCATAGAAGGTCACCTTGAAATCCTTCCACTAGATGCTAACTGTGACTGAGTCTGGGAACTTCAGCTGCCTCACAGACTTCCACCACCTATCTGCCTCACCATCTAGCAGGTAGTTCGCCAGCTGCACCCAATACTCCTCTGGGCACGCCATGCTCTCAAGCATGTTCACCACCTTTTCCAACTAGGCTTCACTCTCCTCAGCACTGACTTGCCCTTGAACGACGATGGACGAAGCTTCGTGAACTGGTTTAGCCACAGGTCATCTGACGGCTCACTAGCACTACTCTTGCTGAATGCGTGAGAGATCCCTTGTGCCAAACTCCTCAGTTCTGCACAAACCGAATTCCATCCGCCCACGTCCTCTCGGGGCTCAGTCTCTTCGACAAGGGCCTTGCCCTTACGATCATGAGGAGGCATCCTACCGGAGAAAGGCAAGGTACCTGCGCCACAGACAAAACAACAACCAAAAAACCATGGCAAAAAATCAAGTGTTGACTCTACCATGCATGCGAAACCTATGGAGTCTCTGTACCGGACACCTTAGGTGTAGTGCAACCTAGTGAACCTGGAGCTCTGATACCAACTGCAACGCCCCTCATTTTCCACAATAATTTAAAACAAATTAAATTTCAGGAAAATGAAAACCATACAGAAAATATCGAACTACCAGAAAACTATGTGTGCGGCTAGGAGACTCCAAACTATATGCACTACGCTAACCCTTTGCATGCTTGCACCTGCGAACCAAAAACACGAGGAAAACGCATGAGTGACAAAAGTCACCCAGTACGCACCCTAAAGGAAAATCGCAAAAAGCAAATCATAATTACTTTTCTTTTAAAATTCATTTCGCAAACCATTTTCTCAAAACCTCACAAATCAGGCCCACACCGGCTAGAGCCACAATCAGGGCTCTACTAGCCCAAAATCACAAGCAAAGGGCCTCAATGGCTAAAACCACACACATTGAGACGGGAAGTCCAGCACCAAGCAACCTAACTCTTGCCACAAGCAGTCCATCGGGGAGCGACCACGACGTTCTGCACTGCCACGGTGTGCCACCCTGTGCAGGAGCCAACCACTGTCCCTCGATTCTCCCTCTCTGGAGAACCCTCACAAAGCCAACTCCTCCTTGGGAAGGTTGTCTTGTCTCTCAGGACTCTCCCAGCTACAGGGCACGTGTCCCACCTACATTGGCCACCACAAGCTTCGCCTCCTCACGGCGTCCTCCACACACAGTGCTCAGGAGGGAGTGTCATACCTCCACACCCGACGACACCCGAGCCTCAGTGCTCACAACAATAGTAGGAGTATCATACCTCCCCATCATGCCATAAGACACCTCAACACGCAGACTTCGACCCATGCCTTGAGATGACAGTCAAGGAGTCTCATACCTCCAGGACTCGACGCCCCTCAGCTTTAGGTATCTCGGTCATCGACCTCAACCAAGGAGTCGTGCCGGACCACCAGAGAATGTCGTCACATTCCCTGGTCCTGATGACACGATCCCACACTGTCTCAGCCCGCACACAGAAAATCAGGAAAACATTTTCCAAAACGGGCCAACTATTTCTTTGAAATCCACTTTCCAAAATCATTTTCATATCTTTGAAAACTCTTCAAAACCCTCAGCAAAACGGCCCATTGGGGGTCCCAGGAGACCACCATGATGGCGCACAATCCTTCTCAATGGGAAAAAACAAACCAATCTGGAAAACCCTCGGAATTCAAATTTTATTAACTTATTTGGGCCCTGATTCGGCATGTTGGAAAACAAGTTTGGTATACCGAAAATCCCTGCTTCAGTAGGCCGATCTAGATCGGTCGATCGAATCAGGTCAACAGTCAACACCCAGGCCAAATTCGATATACTGAAAATGGTTCAGTCGACCGAAATCTCCTGATTCTGGTGACCGTCCAAAATTGGATGACCGAATTTTGGCCAAAGGATCTAATCTGATAGAGAAACGACATACCGAAATAGTTCGGTATGCCGAATTTTGCGAAACACAGAAAATGGCCAAAACCCTACCCTTCGAAATTACCCAACTGAGACCTCCGATCGGATCCGCTAAACAAACACCAAAAATCTTGCATAAAACATAAGATGTAGAGCCTTGAGTCTACTCCCAATCCTCACAAACAAAACCAAAATTCATTCACCATGCATCGTGATATAAAATCACAAAAGCATAAGGGTCGAAACGACTCAAAACTCAACCACCGGCATAAATGCCCATACAAATCACAATAAATTCTCATAAATTCTAAAACATTAAATTTAGCCTAGATTACATGCATCCTAGGCATTTCTAGCATTTTACATGATTTCTACGCATTAAATTGGAGATACGTACCTAAAATGAGCTCCTGCGAGCCTCTGTCGACTCAGGCAAACTCCGACGACCCCGTACAACCACGGCCACTCCACGACCTCTAAGACGTCGCTTCGGAGCTTCCCAGGCTGCCACAAGCCACCCAAGCGCCTCCGCTTCTTTCCCTCTCTCTCTCTCTCTTCGTCGGCATGTGAACAAAAGAAAAATAGGGGAGATAAGGGAGGATGGGTGGAAGGAGGAGGGGGAAGGAGGAGTGGGGAGGAAGGGGAGGGAAGGTGGGGAAGAAGAGATGCATGCCCGAGGAGGTGGAGAAAAGAAGAAGAAGGAAGGAGAAGACGGCGACGAGTGACGGCGGAGTGCGATGCAGGCGGCTTATAAAGCCTGCGCACGCAGTGACTGGGAGCATGCTCACCTGCAATTCTCATCCACCAACACCCCGCACGAGCACATCGACCACTCCGCCCAACCACCAGCCACAACAATCGGCCCACAATGAGGGCCTTACACGGACCCCACACCCAGACCCACAAGCATAGTGCCACAATACACAGTGCCAACCATGCACAGGGATACGCAAACAAAAGCTAATCCATGAGGCCCAAGCCCAAAAGCACAAATCCACACAACGGGCCTCAGAACTGTAACACCCGTCTAGGAATAAATTCATTAAAATGTAAATAATTACAAAATGAATTTTACATGTGTTACACACAAGGAGGATTCTGGTGGATTAGGTGTACAAGAGGAAGAAGACGATGAGATAGCTGAGTTTGGTGATGTGGCATTATGTGGTGTAGTAAAGTAGAAGAGAGAGAATGAGTGGAGGTGCGAATAGGAGAGAGTGGAAAATGACGTTGAGTTATAATAGAAGTGGGAGAAAATTTTGAAAACCTGGGTAGATTTCGAACTTATGAGAGCCCAGGGGGGGGGGGGACGAAACAGAGGAGGGTTAGCTGGTCCACTAGAGAAAGGTGCTGATGATCCAGAGAAGGGAAATGTGGCTTCATGGAAGGAGACATGTCTAGAGATATACATGCGACCAGTGGGTAAGTGTAGACATTTACAACCCATCTGCTGAGTAGAGTAGCCCAAGAAAAAGACATGGGAGAGTTTGGGTTCAAGTTTACGCTTGGTATAAGGAACAAGATGAGGAAAACATAGACACCCAAAAATTTTAATCATGGAGAGATTAGGAGATCGGTGAAACAAGGTATGGAAAGGAGAGGAGCCCTTGAGGAGAGGAGTGCTAGTACAATTGATAATGAAGGCGGCAGTAAGAAAGGCATGAACCCAAAAGGAGGATGGTAGAGTAGCCTAGTGAAGTGAACACCTTCCCAAGGATGCAATATGTCGATGCTTTCTCTCGACGATGCCATTTTGTTTAGAATTATAAGGACATGTTAACTAATGAGTGATTCCTGAAGAACTGAGTAAGGAGGAGAAAGCACAATTCACAAATTCACTACCATTGTTTGTATGTACTGTCTTAATGCGAGTAGGTAGTAGAGTCTCAATCATTAACTGAAATTTTGTGAAACAAGAGATTACATCGGATTTTCTCGTTAAAGGAAATAACCAAGTAAAGCAAGAGTAGTCATCGATAATGGATAGGTAATAAAGGTGTCCCTCAGAAATAGTGGGTGCTGGCCCCTAGAGATCCAAGTGAAGTAACTCAAGAGGAGCAGAGGTGGAGTGTTGTCGGTGACTAAAGGGTTTGCTGGTGGATTTCCCCAAAGGACACACAGGACAAGCTTGCTGCATGGTGGATTGTTTAAGGTTGGCACGACGAAGAGTTTGCCAGAGAGCAACTGAAGAAGGGTGACCAAGACAGAGATGCCAAAGAGAAGCAGTTGTTTGAGTGGAGAGACAAGCGGAAGCATTTGAAGGCGATAAGGAAGCACGATAGGAACCATTGAAGCTAGGCTTACTGAGAAGAATTCGTCCAGTCGTCTTATCCTTCACACAGAAACCACGTTCATCAAGAATAAAGTAACAATGGTTATCGTGTGAGAAATGCTGAACCGAGAGCAAATTGTTGGTGAGGAGAGGAACATGAAAATGTTATGTAGACGAAGAGAATTAGATAGAGTGTTGGAGCTAGTGTTGGTGATGGGCAAGGAACACTCGTTGCCAATAAGGACTGTATTAGTACTTGTGTAAGGATGAGGGGTGTTGATGTTTTGTAGATATGGTGTCATGTGTTGTGTTGCTCTAGGATCAACTTTTTTGACAACTGTTTCTAAATGGTATTGTGCACTTTCCTCGTGACTTAGTTTTTTATTTGACTTGATTGATATAGTATGAGAGAAGGGTATGTATTATAGTTTTTTTTTTTTGAAATGATATGTTGGGACTAGCTTCTGTTAATATTAATATTCAAATTCTTTTTTTTTTATCCTAAGAATTCTTGTTCCTACTTTAGTTCACTTTTTGTGCTTCTAGCAAACCTCTTTCTCTGAATTGGAGGAAATTGGAATTGCTCATAAGCCCTAGGTTCCTACTAGATAAGGAAATCGAGTCGACTAATCCTCAAAGTCTCTAAATTGGAGGAAATTGGGCCAAGTTGGCCAAATCCTATTTTATTTCAGGTTGGGCTAGAAATAAAAATTCCCTGACCCTAGTACAGTCCACAATCCTATTTTATTTTAGGTCAGACCAATCCTAATTGATTTATTAATGTTTAAAAATTTATAAAAAACTAAATGTCAACATCAATTAACAAAAACAAATGTCCATTAACAAAAACAGATGTCCACTTTTATGAAGCGAGCATTCATTTTCTAGATAGAATGTATTGTCTAAAATAATTATTATAACTTAAAAATTAATATTTATATTTAAAATTACATAATCTTATTTAATGTTTATTTCGGGCCTAAACAAGGCCAGGTTGAAAAGATGGGCTCAGGTCAAGGCCTTGTTCAGGCTGGGTTCGAGCCCAAGCTTGCGCCTAAACCAAGTTGTGCCATGCCACGGGGAAAAAACCCTGGCCCTAATCGGACCCTTGGCCTTTAGGGTTTGGGCCAAGTTGACCTGGCTACTGTTTCAGGCTACAAGTAACCCAACCCTATTTTCCAGTCTAATTCCTACAAAACAATTAGAAATACCTTGAGTGGTATTGTTTATACAAAAAAAGGGGCATTTATTGTGTATGAATTATATGCTTAGTAATGAATTCTTATTTTTCTTTAAATTTGTTTAGATTTTTTGGATTTTTGATGAGGAAGAATTAATTTCTTTTTTTAGGAAATTGTCATGCTTCTTAGAAATTTAATTTGGCTTTCTCAACATGTTACTCTTTTTAATTTAGAACTTAGCATTGTAGCAATTTTATTTTAATCAAGTTAATTAGGCAACTAGTTAGTGTCTTGCCTTCTTAAAATATTTAGACCACTCATGTAACGAAGTTTGGGCCAATAATTCTCAGAACTAGTCCTATCAATTAGATTGTGTTGTGTACTTATCATGTCGAGCTAATCGTGTTATCGTATCTATCATTTTTCATCAATATTTCTTGTATTTTGGAAAAAAAATATATTTGATTAGTAAGAATACAATAATTTTAAACATGTATAAAATGTATTTGTATTTAATTTGGTAATAATATGTTTAATAATCCATCATCAATGTTAAAAGTATATTATCTGAGTTTAATCGGTTCCAATTATATTAAATAGGTAGTAATCATGTTAAAATAAAGTTATGTTTTTTAACCATAAATCACGCATAAATATTTCAAAATAGCTAAAAAAATTATTATTAAATTTAAAGTGTTGTCGTGTTGTGTCGTGTCATGCCTTTTTGGGTAATCATGTTATATCAAGGATTAGCAGGTCTACACCAAAAGACTTCAAAACAGTAAGTGTTTATTTGGATCAAAATAACTCTTGGAATAAACTTAGAATAGAAATTAATATTCTGTTTAGTTGTGTCAAAATCTGAATAAATTCAGAATAGTAATTCCTATTTTAGTTTACTTATTCCATAATAGTTATTTCGTAGAAAGGATGAAATAAATTTATTCCATTAAGTTATTTTGATGCATATATACATTATATTGTATTTTATTTTTTATATAAACAATAATATATATTTAACATGTTATATATATGTTTCATATTAGATATATATTTTAATAATTACGTTGATTTCTATTAATTTACAGCTTTTAACTTATTCTAATAAGTTATTATACTTTTCGACCAAACCAAAATTTCTTGTTATGCATACTTTTTCACTTAAAAAAATAACTTCCAAACAATATAACAATACTATATGAATACCAATACTAATTTCCATTTATTCTTATTTTTCTTATTCTATATCTATAGAAGGGTTAATCGTGGAGATATCTCAAGGTTAAGTAACCAAAGCCACAAAGACATACTTTTTATTTATTTACTTATATTCTCTTGTCACTTTTCAACATGAATATTCGATATTTCCTGAGAAAGTGAATACACATCTACTGAGCAGTCTATCAGATACTGAAACAATGTTTCTAGTTTTTCTTTCTCTAGTTTCAAATATATTTAGGTGTTTAATCTTCCTTTATATTGTACATATGATTGTTGACTTTTTAGCTAGCTCTCGATTTTAATAATAACAAAACATATTTGTGAGCTAGCCTTCTTAATAAGTCAAAAGAGAGTTCTCGTGGACTTTGCAAAAAGAAGAAGGAAAAATGGACTAAGAAGAAGCATATGAGTAAAATCAAGTAAAGTGTATTGAAGAATGAAGACTAAGTTTTTATTGTAATTTAAGTGTAATGTAATTGTAATATATTGTACTCTAGGAATTTGTAATAATCTTGCAAATACCCTTACATTGTCTTAGGAAAATAGCCTTAGCCTTAAAACTTATCATTCATAGATCACACCTATTATTGGGCTAAAACAGGGCATTTCGGCATTTTGAAATTACCTGGTATACCAAAATCGAGTTGATTAGTAAAATCCTAAAAATGAGCAAAACAACATATCGAAAATCACCGGTCTATTGAATTACCCGACCATTGTAGAATTTAGTGTAAAATCGGCATACCACATTATTTCGGTATACCGAGCCAGTGATTGTTTGTGAATGTTAGAGAGACGTTAGACACAAACTTCTACCCTTGTTTTCCTATAAATAGGCTCCCATTCTTCACCTTCAAGGATTACAATACTTCCTACATTATACCAAGACTCTAGAATTCCATTCCCATCCTTTAAGAGAGAGTTTCAAGTGTTCTCCAAGCTTATTTTCAACTGTTGAGTAAGAAGCCTTACTACTATTCATCAACCTTGCCAAAACATTTGGGAGAAGTAAGAAAAGTAAGTGTTGTAATTTTTATATTTATTGAGTTCTCTCTTCTCCAGTTATAAGAAGAGGTATCGTTGTTTTTGTGGAGTCTTGACAAGGGTTCGTCAAGGTAGTGTATTGGCAAGATCTTAACTCGGAACAAAATCGAAATAGAAAAATTCTCAAGGAGTAGACTAAGCCAGGGAGACTGAACTACTATAAATCCTTGTGTATATTTTCATTGTTTTTCATCCCTTTCTTTGTATGTTTTAGTTTAACATTCAAATCCTTTCTCTTACTTCATTTACTTGCTATTTTACTTAAAATTGTAAAATACACTTTAAATTGCATAATATTCCTTAATTCACTATTCACCCTCTTTCTAATGAATCCTAAGATCTTTACACTTATGACTAGCGTGCAAGTGTAAAGTTAACGCACATATGTATGTAAATAAAAGCCAGAAGGTACTATTTATCAAACTTGTCTTTTCTATAAGATTTAAGAGGTTTTTATCTCTTTTCAATTTCTAAAACAAGTTCACTCCTAATGAAATAAACTAATGTGGATAATTCTTGTTTTTTGTTTTCTAATTTTTATTTTTTTTAGATTAATCCATATTGTTCTATATCGTCTCTTCTTTGAGTTTTAAGAAATTTCTATCATACGCCCAAAACATTGTCCTTTTCCAATTTAGAAAGTGAAGGCATTAAACACTCAAACATCACCATTTGTGATCAAGGACAAGTAGCAACAAAGCCACTTATAATCTAGAGTTCTCAAGAACAACTTCTTTGGAGCAGAAGTGTTTGTTTGTCAAGTACAACCTTAATCTTTTTATCCCCTTCAAAATTGTACATATAGAAGTCACTAGAATTTCCCAATGACTTACTCCTCCTTGAAATACTTGCCGAATTAATTGCAAAAAAGTGTAAACATTTTTTAAATGAATTTTTACCTTGATACTTGTATTAGACCTAATAATTCACTACGTATTCCTCTTGGTTTCATTTTCCCCTTCATGTACCCTCTGTAAAATGTATTGTTGGTCCTAAATAGCATTATTGTGACCTACCATTTCCTCCAACTAACACCAACTAAACTAACCATGTTTATATCAATACTATTGGGAATTACCTATCATTGAGTGCAACACAATAACCACCATGCCACTACCATTATAACCATCACAACACCATTAGTGTCACCGCCATCATGACCACCACATTGTCACAAACAATGTTATCACCACCACAATTTCCACCATCATCATCATCACCACCACCATTACAACATTACGATCGTTAACATGACCAAAAGATCACCACCAACGTTGCCATTGCCACAACATCGGTATCGTCACCATCTCCACCACCATCGATGTTGCCACTGTTACATCGTCATTATCATTAAGGGTGTCAACATGTCGGGTTAGGTGTCAACTTGTGACTCAATCCATTTTGAGAGAATGGATTATGAGTTGAGTGATGACTTGTTTTTTTAATCCTTAACTTATAACCCAATCCATTTGAGTAGGATGAATCTATAATAAAATAACAAATCCTTGTAATAAATTATTTTTTATATAAATATATATTATATAATATTCAAATATGTATGAATCATCCAAATAAATATGTTCTAAACATTAAAAGTGTAAAAACTAATGAAACAAAAATAAACAACTAATAATAGTTAATTAATAATCTCTACAAAATACAAAAACTTTATGTTTTTTTATAGAGAAAATGACATACATAAAATATACCAAATACTAAGTTAGCAATATTAGGAAAATTGGTTTTAATTCTTGTTAGATTTGTAAAATCATTAAAAGAAAATCCTATTCTAACGAGTTAATGGGTTGGGTCACATGTCCAACCCATGACAAACGTTAAGAATTTGGGTTAATGGGTTATGAGTTAATAGGTCTAATGGATTTTATTTTTTCAATTTGTAGTCTAAAATAATAGGTTGGATCAAATAGATTAACAGATTTAACTTAAATAATTGACTATTGTAGTATTGCCATTGTCACCACCACTACCACATTGCCACTACGAGAATGTTAGTATGTGGTCAATGAATGCCACGCATAAAAAAGAGAAATTAAGAAACACGAGATATTTTCTCTTATGAATCTTGGAGGCGTTTAGGGTGGAGGGATATGAAGAGATTTCATGCCTCCATTATAAATGAGGTTTCATCTCCTATTAGGGTTAGATTTTTGATACAGAAAAATCACCCAAAAATACTCATAATCCCAGAACCCCCATTACAGACCAATTTTTATGCCATCAAGTGGTATCAGAGCAAGGGAATCTTACCTTTTCTGGCTTCCTTCTCATGCGATCAACCCTTGATTATTGCCGTGTTGTCGAGCCTTCACCTCTGATCTCTACCCTCCTCAAGATCTAGCCCCCTAGGTGTTCTGATCCAGATCGATCGATCTCTCACGATCTCCTCTTCCTGTTCTCCTATCATCCTTCCTCACTACTAGAGCTACCGCCACTCGGATTCGCCTAGTCCTACGATGCCTGCAGCGCCCTTAGGCTTGTCTACCACCTCCATGACAACCACCTCCTACTGCTCCATTGTGATGTCCTCCTCTTCCCACTGCTCTATCGCATCGTGGCCACCCCACCTCCTTCTCCCTCCCTTTGTCAATCAGGGATCTGATTTTGCCCCTTCTCCTCCTCCATTGCATGTTTTTTGTTTGCTCTTCCCTTGTGTGTTTTTATTTCTCATATGACCTTTTATTTTATTGTTAGTTAGTTACAGATTATTAAATATAACTTGATTCTAGGTTATCAAATAACTTGATGCATTACTTGATTTAGTTGATTAAATATAGAAATTAGATATTTGATTAAACTCATTTGTTTTTTTAGTTTTCATTGCATTATTTAATCTCAGTCTTACTGCATAACTTTATTCTTGATTAAAATTTTAAAAAAATAGGGGTGCATGTTAATTGTTTACAACATATAATTATTCTTATGTTTTGTTGTGTTTTATGTTAGTTGTTGCTTTATGTTAATGATTACTGTTTCACATAGGATACATATTTGTTTTATATTAATTTTATTCTTATTGTTAATTAATTATTACATCATTTAAGTTAATATCTATTTTATCCTAGTTATACATAATTCCTAACACATTCATATATAGATTTAATTAATTTGGTTTAATATTAGTCAAGATAAAATTCTGAAATGTGAAAATTATTTTTTCTAAATTTACTCAAATGATTGCTAGTAAATTAATCATCATTGAGTTGGCAAAGATTGAGAAATTCATTGAAGTAAATTATGAAATGTGACACCGGAAAATAAAATATGCCATAATCTCTAATAATCTAGAATATGTTTGTAGACACCCCATATGCTTGCAATTGGACCTAGTCTAAAACCCTAGACCTAGCCAAAACTTAGTCCAAAACCCTAAAACTAACTTAAACCTAATACAAAACCCTAAACCTAATTAAAAAACTTAGCCCTAATTCAAAACCCTAGCCCTAAACCCTCAACTTATTCCAAAACCCTAAAACTAATTCAAAACCCTAAAACTAACCTAAACCTAATTCAAAATCCTAGATCTAATTCAAAATCCTAAATCCAATTCAAAACCCTAACTTAAACCCTAAACCCTAATCCAAAACCCTAACAATCTCTAACCACCTAAACAAACCCTAACCACTTCTCACACCACCATAACAATCTATAACGACTTCTAATAACCTAAACAAACCCTAACCACTTCCCACTTCACAATAATAACCTATAACAACCTCTAACTACCCAAACAAACCTAACCACTTCCCACATTCACCATAACAACCTTAACCACTTCCCAATCCACCATAACAACCCTAACCACTTCCTACTTTACTATAACCACCCATAACAACCCCTAACAAACTACCTAACCATTGCAAGCCTATAAATACCCCCCCTCCCATTTGCAAGAGAAAAAGAGGGGGAAAAAGTAGAGAAAAAACTTGAAAAATTTGAGAGGAGGGCAACCAAAGAGTTTTCTTCCAACCAGAGCCACCAGAGGAGTCTTAGATCAGAGAGGAAGCTCAGAGAGGAGAAGAAATCAAGGTTTAGGCCAACTTCGATGAGCTCTGGCAAGCTCCGATGACCTACATCACTACCAGCTCAAGTAGGCTCTAATCAGAGCTCAATTTTTCTCCAATTCAATTCCGCAGGTCCTCCTTTACCTTCTCCAGTTGATTCCAGTAAGGTAGGGTGGTTCCCTTTGCCGAAATCAGGTAGATTTTGGGTCGTCAGACATGATTCTCCGGTGGAGGAGGTGGGGGCAAGAATCTAGTGAGTAATTCGTGCCTTAGCGTGCTCCATTCGATTAGGCCTGGTCCCTTCTAGCTTCTCCACCCCTCTAGACGCCGCAACATCTCCTCTGGAAGAAGCTTCTGATCTCAGTCACGGTCTTGGGTCTAGCCCAACTGCTGACTGCCTCAACCTTGGCTGGATCCACCTTAATCCCCTCACCAGAAACAATATGGCCAAGGAAAGCAACCTCCTCCAGCCAAAACTCACACTTAGAAAGCTTTGCATACAGCTGGTGTTGCCTTAAGGTCTCCAACACCATCCTCAAGTGTGACTGGTGAGTCTGCACATCAG
>JAMKQA010174451.1:0-10045 GCA_024699735.1 Posidonia australis
AGATCAACTTCCTCAATATATATCACATGAAAATACAGTAGATAGACTTAATAGAAACATTCCGAAGTATAAATAATACATAAAAATGTTTAATAAATAATTGGACATGCAAATCATTGTTACTCTTCTTTCACAGTGTGAGAGGGAAAAACTGTCGTGACTACTGTTCCCTGATAGACCATGTGCATAACTGTGATTAATCTACACAACACGACCAGGTCTTTGACAGTATTAACAGCAATGTAATGTATGCTATAAAATTCCTAGGTGGGAAAAATAATAATAAAAAAAAAGGATCTAGATTAGAAACTGCCATTTTGAAAAAGTGATTGGCAAAAGGTCAAAAAAGGCAACAAATGCACTGCTCTGAGAAAGCATTTGCATTGAACCCTTCTGGGCTATGACTCTACCATTATCACACACACCCACTTCTGTAACATGACTACATGAGTTGGGTTAAGTGTCTTTGTAATGTTTTAAACTTATATTGCATAATAAAGTCAGTGTACGGGAGAGGGCATAATAAAGTTGAAGAGGGCATAAAGTCAGTGTACTCGTTTTACGCAAAAAAAAAAAAACCTGTTGCACGGCGAGATGCAGAGATCGACGTCGGCGAAGACTCGCGGACTCGGCGAGATGCAGAGATCGACGTTGGCGAAGACTTGCGGACTCGGCGAGATGCAGAGATCGGCGTCGGCGAAGACTTGCGGACGACAGGCTGGGGAGGACGGGCTGGGGACGTCAGTGCTGGGGACGAAGGCTGGGGGAGGAAGGGCTCGGGGCAACTTGCGGTCTGCGGAGCAGGTTGGAGGCTGCTGATTTTAAAGAGCCTGTGGCTGGAGCAGGCTGGAGCACGGGTGTCCCCAGCTGTGATCACGGGAGTGGGCGTTTTGTCGACTTGCAGGGAAGGGGTATCCAGCCCGTTGTCCGACATGAGTAAAAAATCACCGAAATCCACCAAAATCCACCGACACCCACCGACATGTCGACTGACATCAGGTAAGTCGCGTCATACATTGCAATATCATTTCCCCACCTACACTTTCACTGTCCGACATTTGGTTCCATGCATTTAAGGATAGCTTTTGGATTATAGACTAGGGTGTCTCTTCTTATGTGACAAAAAATTTAGTCTGTTATCTTTTTAAAAATTCTTTGCATTGTTAATGCTAAGGAATATGTGAGTCATCGTTTAGTTTTTTTTGTACTTCTTATGGTCTTATTCATCAGATCAGTTGTGCTTATACATCATAACAAAACGGTATAGCAGAAAGAAAGAATTACTATCTTCTTGATGTTATCCGTATCTTGTTGTGCTAGATGAACGTACCTAGGTCATATTAAGGATATGCGGTTTTATCTCCTGTTTATTGATAAACCGTATGCCATCCTTCCTACTTCAAAGGCAGTCTTTTTTCTCCATTTTATATCTTGATTCACCATTGTTTCCTCTTACCCCTTGTTTTTTTAGTGTACTGTGTTTGTTTATATCCATGCTTAAGGTCGTGACAAACTTGCTTCTTGTGCAACCAAGTGTGTTTTCTTGGATTACTCTCCTACTTAGAAGGACTACTGTTGCATCAATTCGTTGAATCAACGTCAATATGTCTCAGTTATCACGTTCTTTGAGTCTACTCCTTACTTCTCTAAGAGAGGTAACTCACTTATGTTGGATTCTATCTCTTAATTGTGTGAGCTTGTCTCTTCCATTCCAATTGTTTATTCACCACCACTTCTAACGTTACGACCTCTTCCTCTTATTGTCCTTACTTATCATCATTGTCATTGTACTCCTTTTTTCATTACTACTAGTATTCTGATGTTTTACTCCCAGATCTCAGGTCAGCATCCTCCTCTTTGAAAGGTTTACCATTACTTATAGTTACTGATCTTGATCTTTCAATTGCCTTCAAGGGAGGGATAGAATTGTGTACTCAATATCTTATTATTAGAATTGTTTCTTATGACAGTCTAGGTCTTACTTACAATAGGCTTGCCTTAGCCTTAGCCTTAGCCTTATTAATTACTGCTATTTCTCAATCTTATAAAGAGTTTATGACTATTTCATACTGGAAAGTTGCTATAGATGAGATGTTTACTCTACGTTTACACGAGACTTGGACTCTTGTTCCATTTTTCGTAGTTGCTGAGGTTGTTGGGTGCAGATGGGTATTTGTGGTAAAGTACTTACCAAATGGACTGGTTAGATACAAAGTTTGGCTTGTTGCCAAGGACTCTACTTAGATATATGGTGTTGACTTCTTTAACATCTTCTCTCTTGTGGCTCATATTAGTTCCAATCGAGTTCTGTTCTTGATTGCTACCAACAGAGATTGGTAGATGTTTTAGCTTGAAGTTAAAAATACTTTCTTTTATAATAATCTGTAAGAAATAATTTACATGGAGCAACCTCTTACGTATGTTTTTCTGGAGGAGTTTTAAGTCTACATACTCAAGAAGGTGTTCTATGGCCTTAAACAGAGTCTATGTGCTTGGTTTGATAAGTTTAGTTAGGTTATTAGAACCATTGATTTTTGCTGTAGTCATGTAGATCATTTTGTCTTTATGAGAAAGAATGATATAAGTTTTGTGATCCTTCTTGTTGACGTTGATGACATTCTTCTCACAGGTAATGATACGTCTGGTATTGAGGAAATCAAAGCGTGTCTGGATAAACACTTTGCTACAAAAGTTTTGGAAAAATCTTGTTATTTTCTTGACATTGAGATTGTCAAAAGCGATAAAGGTATTGTTTTGTGTTAACGAACGTATGCCATGGACCTTCTTGAACAAATTGATTTATTGAGGCCAAGTTGGTCTGATATGGAAAAATCTTGTTATTTTCTTGACATTGAGATTGCCAGAAGCGAAGGTATTATTTTGTGTTAACGAAAGTATGCCATGGGCCTTCTTGAACAGATTGATTTATTAGGGCCAAGTTGGTCCAAACTCCTATACCTGAAGGTGTTGTTCATCTTTGGGATGAGAACTCTCCATTGATTGACAATGTGTCTTGGTACAAACGTTTAGTTGGCAAAATCATCTATCTCATTGTCATGAAACTAAACATAGCTTGTGGCATAGTGAGCCAGTTTATGCACAAATTTATGGAATGTCACTTAAATGCAGTCATGAAAAATACTTGAATATATCAAAGGATCTCTGGGTAAAGGTTTTTGTTAAAAAACAATGGTCATCTTCGCATTGAGGAATATTCCGATGCAAGTTATGCAGATGATATGACTGATAGGAAGTCTATGTTGGGTTATTGTACCTTTTTGGGAGGTAATCATGTGACATGGAGGAGTAAGAAACAGAATGTAGTTTCTAGATCTAGTATAAAGACAGAGTACTATGGTATGGCTCAAATAGTGTGAGTTAAAGTGACTGAGGAATTTTTTGTTTGATCTTGGAAAGACATATACTACTTCACTACTTTTTTATTGTGAAACTAGGTTGCCATTCACATTGTCAAGAATTCAGTGTTTCATGAAAAGACCAAACACATAGAGGTGGATTGCTTCTTTGTTAGAGAAAAGGTTCTTAATGGGTAAATTTGTATTCCATTCGTTGACTCATTAGACAAGTAGATATCTTCACTAAACCTCTTTCCGCTACTTTCCCTAATATATGTATTAAGTTAGGCATGATTGATATATATGTTCTAACTTGAGAGAGAGTGTTGATGTTAAAAGGTTATATGGATATCTTACTATAAATGGTTCGTGAGATCCATATACATCTTATAATCCTATATATGTCTTGGACTCTAATCTCAATATACAATAACACATTTTTCTCCTTCTTCCCTTGTTTCTAACAATTAGTAAAACTAATACTTTCAGTAATTTGTAGATTAAATTCAACATTGTTTAATGAAAATATATACAGGCTCCATTTTGATGAAAGTGAGGTCGAGCCTCATATGAGATTTTGTTAATGTAATATAATTTCAGATGGGGACAGACCTCATATTAACTTTGGTGAGTTCATGATGTTCTCCATTAGATTGCAATCCAATGGTTATATTAAATACCGGTTTTTTTCCAAATAGGTGTTTACAATTTGAATGAAGACATGATTATATTATGCAACCATCCATTTATTTTGGGATTGAGTTACATGTTTTTCTCACCTTACATGAAATTTCTTTATTTGACTAAGTTGTGTCCAGATTTTTTGGAGAAGGTGGATAACTATTAATTAGCAGAACCCATGATTTTTAAGGTAAGTTGTCGACAAGAATGAGATATATTGAATTAGAATGTGGCAATTACAAGTTAAGATAATTTAGATTTTTCATGTTAGAATTTGGACATAACATAAGGTTGTAAATTGTCAAAATACTCAACTTGTTAAGATACATTAAAAATTCAACTAATGGTGACAAGTTATTTATTTACATACAAGTTAGATAACTGTTGCACCATCATTGTGTAAATAGTATTTAAGTATTTAACCAATTCTGTCATAACTTGCTGAATTTTGTATTTTTCACTTGAACGATCACCACTTAAATCGGACAAGCAATTGCTATGTGAACATTGCATGTGACTTTCTGTTATATTTTACTAGATATTTATTAATGAATTAATATATCTTAGTGAAATTATAGCAAATTTAATGATTTTAGATATTACAACTATTTCAATTACTGAATTTATTCAAATTACGAAAATATTTGGAAATTATTTTCTTAATATTTAGTGAATACCTTTTTGGAATTGAATTGAAGTTTATGAAATATATAAGTTTTATTGAAATTATTGGCCTTTCCTGAAACTAGGTGATTATACTGATTATGCTTTTAGTGTTACTGAATTTATGTATTAGTGAATTCATATATTACACAAATTATAGCAAATTCGATGATTAAGAGAGATATTACAGATATTTCAATTACTAGATTTATTTAATTTTATTACTGTCACACACCCTCTCTCTACACACCCAATGACTCCTGCAAATTCCACCATAAGAGATGCCAAATAATGAATCACGATTAAATTGACAACCCATGATTTGATATTTGGAGATCAAGTAGAATCCTTGTACTCTCTCCAATCAATTACTTTCAAATTGAATGATACACAAGACTAGTTGTTTTAGTGGTAGTTTTCTGGTCTTAATCTCGAGCAGGGATGAAAGTTGGCCTTAGGGTGTAGATCTGGGAGACTGGGACTCAATACACTGTAAATAAGGCTAGTTCTTAACTGATGACTCCTAATATAATATAATAAATTTCAAGCAGGGATGAGAGTCGGCCTTCGGATGTAGATCTGGGAGACTGGGATTCAGTACAATGTAAATGAGTTTCTTCTCTGAGGACTTCTCTAATAAATGATATAATACGATATAATATATCTATAACTTTTCTATGATTTTCAAATTTTAAAGAGCATTGGATTCTTTTGAACTTGAGAGATTGCAGATAGGCCAAAATTATGAAAAAATTGTTAGTTGGTATTGTTTGGTTTGAGGACTGATCACCTATTATATGACTAACTAGCTCTCCACTCAATAAATCATCTGGTCAGCCAATTGGTGGTTGTGCGCTACAACACTATTTGGAAATACAAAGACAAACACCTCTTAGAAAATTTAGTGCAATTTTTAGCCCCTTTGATGGTTGGAAAGGTTGAAGCTCTGTTGTGACTTGAGATATTGTGGTAATTTGCCATAATTCTTTTATCCACATCAACTTGATTTGTCCTGAATGGTTGGATCTTCAAGATTTATTATGACTATTGAGAAGTTTTTTTGCTGTTTGTGTAGTTATGTTCTTGTGTTTTTTCGCAATCTCTTATAAGGTGACTTTTGAATATTGATCTATATGGAATCCAGGTCCTTTTTAGGTCTAGAGGAATTCAACGGTTACTTCTGGTCTAGGACCTTTCTTGATTCAATTTTAAGGTTGATTTTCTTTTCGTTTTTCTTATGATGCTTCAACATCAGCTTTCCTTGTTTCTCTCGTTATCATTAAGAGAATGAGTTCTGGCTATGATCTAAACTTGTAATATGATTTTTATCTTCTGTTTGAAATGAGTTTCTTTATTGCATGGTTGTAGGATCGCAATTGGGATAAACTTCTTAGGCACTGTGCAGACAATGGTTCTTATCAGGGCTGTCCTCTCCCTCCTCCAGATGTGCATGATCACCATACTAAAGAACCTGCTTCAATCATCGCCAGGGAAAACTTGGGACCATCTAATGGTGAATGGGGTGAAGACAATTTTGGATCATACTCAAATAAAGTCCATCGGCATGAAGACCTCAACCAATTTCCAAATGAAGGTGATTGGACCCATGACACTGGTCCATACTCAAATGAAGTTGAATGGGAGTGAAGATATACGCAAGGATTCAAATGAAGTTGAATGGGGAGAAGAATCCGAAGCACATGGAACTACATGGAAGCCGGATGTCCTGGTGCAAAACTGCAAATCAAACTAAACTGTTTGGAGTCGAGTGATCTATGATTGCATCTCAGTTTTGTCTGAAACGGCAAGAGTAGTTAGGAAGCTTGCTTCTTGTTTCATGGTGAACGTTGATAGTAAAGCTGAGGCCTTCTTGTTTCATGTGTTTTGGTCCCTCGGAAGCTTCTGTTTTCTTATTCAGTTGGTTGTGTGCTAACAACTATTTATTTAATGTGTTCTACTCCCGGGTTGGATGGTGTGGGTTTCGCAATGGTAGTGAAGGTTACTTGTCCTTGATGTCTGATTTCAAGTAGTGAAGATTACTTTCTACTCGAGATCTTATTCACGATTGTTTGTGTTCATGGGGCAGCAATGTTGACATGTCTTATTTTATTCTGGAAGAAGTTTGCTGGCCATCGATACATCAGTAAATTGATGTGGGGACAATGAGGCATTCTCAGTAAATTGATGAACCTAACCTAGATACCTATTCTGTGTTTTTTTTTTCACACTACTAAAGTCGGGTTTCGAACCCATAACTGTTTGAGTGGTGGGATGATTGTTTAACGACTCGGGTGACTAGGGATCATTCAAGTAAGTTGATGAATTTACCTGGATACCTATTCTGTGTTTTATCTTTTGTTGTTTCATGCACATGTTTGTTAAAATTTTTCTTTCGGAATTTGGTTGTGATGCATGGTGAAATAAAGAACACTGTTAATGTATTTGTGTATGTGTTTATTTTTAAAATTTAAGCAGCAGCCGATAACAAACTTCTAAATGTCGTTCCTCTTTCTCTCAGAACTAAATAAGAGAAGATTAGCAAAAAGTATAGCAGGAGTGCATAGGAAATTAGTTCGAATGAGAAAAAGGAAAAGTTAACAGAATGATTGAAATTAGAATGATCCTTCAGAAGTTTGAAAGCAACACGAAGAAGGTTCCTATCACAGGCAGCAGAAGAAATTGGATGAAGATGGTTTTTGAGAAAGCTGCTGGTGCTGTGCTTGGGAACAGAAGAGGCTTGAGGCCTTCTGCTGTTGGATTGTCGGCAGATTCGACCGGCGCAGGGGAAGAAGTAGGTGTATCCAGGATTGGTGGTAGCTTGGACGCTGAAGGTGCTGCAAAAATTAGCCAAACTCATTATTCAACCATCATTGATACAAACAAACCAAATGTACATATATCTTTATTGCAGTAAACATAGTATTAGACGACAGTGAGTACTGCACTATACTGTTTACATTGTAACATGCTAAAAAAAGATTAATTAATATCATCTTAATAACCAACTACCAGTGAGTCAGTAATCCATCACGTACACCTGTATTTGGCTTCTTATGAAAAAGATACAAAAATCAAATGTGTATGTAGTAATTATATGCAGAGATCTATGATGACCTTGACCAAAACTTACCGGGGACAGATACCAAGGGGGGAAGGGATGGCCCAAAGGTAACAGGACCTGTCACATGAAGGCAAAAATGTAGTTATCTTTCATCAAGCAGATAACTTGATGAATCATTACAGGCAAACGAGTGAGTTAACTAGTACCTGGTGGTGGGAGAGGAATTGCAGAACCTGAAAAAAACAAAAATCCACACTAAATTAGAACTAAATGGTTATTAGAAAAGCAGGAAATGGTTTGTGTAGGTGTCTATAGGAAAATTTTTCAGTAGGCATCTCATTTGTTTTAGTTTTCTGTTTTTTAAAATAAAATCTAATTATATAATTAGTTAATCTATAATATAATCTACTATGTGTTAAGGTTTCATCCTAATTTGAATTATATTCACTATTAATTTTTAATCTAAAAGTTTTCGGTTAGAATTTAACAAAATATGTTGAATGTTAAGACCTTTAATTCAAGAATCAATAGTTGTTTAATTTAAATGAAAATTTCACTATGTATTTATAGATATCTAATAAGTATATCTATACGATTATTTCTTCTTCTTTATGTCTTTATAAAAAATAAAAAGTTAACTACATACTCCTTGTACGTAGACACCTACATAAAAAATGTCTCCTTAGCAAAGTATACTAGTAGGAATAATAAGGAAGAAGTAGTCAGTTGATTCAAATTCCGCGATTATTAGATTACATTGCGTCGTCGTACCTTTGCACTGGAGAATGGGAATTGAGCGCGAGTTGCAGGTACGGGGAAGGGAGATGGCAAGAGTCCGGTTGATGGGAAGGCTGAAGGGCACGTTTCCGGTGAGTATGAGGCATCCGCATTCCGCGCTGCTAGTCAAGAGAGAACCAACAGACTTGCAGCACTCTGCTGTCGGCGAGGAGCCACCGCCGTTTGTGCTCCCAGTCAGATAGCTGAAGCACGGAGTGAAGCTGTTGATCACGGCGGTGGTGCAACCAGTGACGATCTGGCCGGAGGACGACGGCGCCATGGCCATCCACGCTGCCAAGGCCATAATTAAGACCATCACATTCCTGGAGCATGCACTTGTGCAGCACATCATGATTATCCTGCCCGCTTAATTTGATAGACAGAGAGACAGACAGACAGAGAGGTGGAGGATGTTCGCTAGAGGTTCAAGAACGAATCAATCAATCGATCAGTACTGCTGGGTCTTGTTGTAGTTGTGGTAGAGGTGGGTGGTGGTGTGGTCTTGATCGACTTGGAGGGGAGGCGGGAAAAAGTACGTGGGTAGACTTGAAAAGCAAAGATGGAGAAGGTTTACGGTTTACCAACAATACCTATAACCTTGTGGTTGTAGTCTTCGATTTGTTTGGTTATAGGTCATCTTCTTGTTTCTTTGCTTTTCCGAAGCAAAGTTCCGCTTCGGTGGTTAGAAGTTTGGTTTCGTTGGCACTTGTTTTGTTTTTATCATGTATTCTGGCGGTGGTTCTCTATGATCTCAAACACCGATCCGTTTCATCCTTGGATCTCCATCCTAGGGTTAAGAATGAAACCAACTAAATAACAACTGCCCAAGACCCGGGAAGCGGTCTGATGTGTAGGTCTGCTAAGGTGGTTAGAAGTTTGGTTTCGTTGGCACTTCTTTTGTTTTTATCATGTATTCTGGCGGTGGTTCTCTATGATCGCAAACACCGATCCGTTTCATCCTTGGATCTCCATCCTAGGGTTAAGAATGAAACCAACTAAATAACAACTGCCCAAGACCCGGGAAGCGGTCTGATGTGTAGGTCTGCTTCGGTGGTTAGAAGTTTGGTTTCGTTGGCACTTCTTTTGTTTTTATCATGTATTCTGGCGGTGGTTCTCTATGATCGCAAACACCGATCCGTTTCATCCTTGGATCTCCATCCTAGGGTTAAGAATGAAACCAACTAAATAACAACTGCCCAAGACCCGGGAAGCGGTCTGATGTGTAGGTCTGCTTCGGTGGTTAGAAGTTTGGTTTCGTTGGCACTTCTTTTGTTTTTATCATGTATTCTGGCGGTGGTTCTCTATGATCGCAAACACCGATCCGTTTCATCCTTGGATCTCCATCCTAGGGTTAAGAATGAAACCAACTAAATAACAACTGCCCAAGACCCGGGAAGCGGTCTGATGTGTAGGTCTGCTTCGGTGGTTAGAAGTTTGGTTTCGTTGGCACTTCTTTTGTTTTTATCATGTATTCTGGCGGTGGTTCTCTATGATCGCAAACACCGAT
>JAMKQA010174454.1:0-10519 GCA_024699735.1 Posidonia australis
CTTATCAAAGATGGGGATAACTCCTGCATGCCATCAATAATCAGGGAATGGATTGCATTAACTCTTCTTCTATGTTTTACCATGTTGTGGAAAAATTTTGTATTAAGGTCTCCTTCCTTAAGCCAGTGAATTCTGGACTTCTGTTTCTAATAAGTTTCTTATTCTTGCAGAAGAGTGAAGTGTTCTTTTTTAAAATCCTTCAATTACCTCCCCAAGTCATTGGTGTCCCCATGGGATTCTAGTTGGGAATCTAAAATAGCAATTTGAGTCTCCAACAGTTTAAGTCTGTTTCTCCTCATCTTTTTAACAGGAGCAATCCACAGCTTAATATATTTTTTCAGGAATTTTAATCTATAGGAGAATCTTGCTATTGGAAAAATGACAAGGCAAACTTTGGCAGACTTGTGCCAACAATGCTCCACAAATGCGATTGTCACACATGTCCCTGCCTATCTATCTTCTATCTATTATATTAAGCCAACCCAACACCTTTTATACGACTGAAAACTTTGGCGAGGTTCCCATAATTACTCCAATCTAGAAAGTTTTGGACAAAATTATCAAGGTTAATTTGGACATCTAGACCATATTTTAAATGAAAAAAACTGAATCACCACAATTCCTATAATTACTAGTCTATATTATCTGAACCTTGGGAAATGGATTAATGATTTGATTTCTCAGCTTTTGAAAAACGCATAGATTTTGTTTCCATAGAAATGCCTTACGTGTTTCGAAGTATTGCTAAATTCCACAAGCCCCACAAGAGAGTAAAAAGGCAAAAGGAACAGAGCAAACTGTTCATATGTGGGTCTCTTCTTTCCCAACTAATCATTTACTCACTGCCTTTGGAACTCTTCTTTTCTCTTTTCTTTGAATGCGTCATTCGATCATAGGATTTCAATTTGAGCTGGCGCTTTTGATAGTCTCTTGTTTGGCCGATGGATGTATGTAATCACTTCGGAAACAGATGTTCAGTTGATGGAAATCGAAAATAACAGAAGCATAAAATCCTGGCATTTCAAAAATATTCAACAACCTTTGGGCAACAATTTCAGATTTCGCGGCACACTTGTTACAAGATCAGTTTATATCAAAGTTGGTGGATGGGTCTACTGGGAATTCCATCTTCCAGCTAAACAATATTATTACCTTTAGGAATGTTAAAGAGTAGATGCTGATTTTCCAATCCAACAAACTGGTCCCTAGATTGGTTATTTGGAGACACTGTTATTGGTCTGGCCATGGCTGAAGTATGATTATGGTAACCCTGACTTGCATAATCTAAATTGTTTGAGACTCCACTGAATAAATGTCAATTCATGAAGCTATTCCAGCCAGGATATAAATGCAAATGCTTAATCCTTGTCATTCCTCGGCAGCAAAGGAGGTGACTGAAGTCATCCTATCCCTATGTTTTCCTTTAATTCTAGCTTGTAGCCCCCTTTGGGCAATCACAATCATGATTCAAGTATAAACCATCAAGAAATGCGATGAGTCGCTTTAACTCCCTCCTGCCCTTGATGCCATTTCATCCATGCAATGTGGAATGTGGTCCTCTATATATCCTCCCTGTAAATTTGAGAGGTCTTTTTGCACTATGAGATGGAACTCATGACTCTCTTTTGTGTTTGGTGGTTGGCAAACCAAACAAACAATGCTAAAAAATTTATGGGGTGCTCTCATCTTGTTCGGTGTGTTATTTGGTCCGGGGAAGAAATGGAATAATGATAAGCCTGCAAGCTCTCTTTTTCCCTCCACCTTTAGGCTAGCGTGGGTGGGGTGTTCTTCTTTCTGAAGCACATGGCTCTCTAGTTTTCTTTCCAACATGTCCCAAACAGACGACTCGCCTCTCACTGAATACCTTAAGGTGTCAAAATTAGTTAAATGTCCAGCAGAAAGAGATATTAGAGCTGCCAGTCATGCTGATATGGATTACTCAACTGCAGTTGACAACTCAACTCACTCAAATGGAGGAAAGGTGGGCTTCCGAGTGCTAACTTCACACCCAACTCCATGTTTCTCCAACACATCATCCACGTGTTATGCAAATTTAAGTAACAGATATCTGATGCTTTCCTGTGTGTAATATACTAACGTATGATCGTTGTTGATGAGATACAGCAATATATGTGTAAATTGCACTGGATGCTTCACTTTCGCACGAGCATTTGCATGGGCTGAAAGTTTTCCTCTCTCGTCCAATTATGTCCAACTTTCAGCTGTTGGACTAGTGGCAGCAACCTGTATAGACTTGGGTGTCTTCGGCAGATAAGTAAGGTACATAGTGATGCTAAAGATTCAATGCAGGTGCAAGTTTGAAAACATTTGCATCCCTCATCTGCAGACATATCCTTGTAGCAATCATATACAGAAAAATGGTATCAATCTTTTAACAATTATATAAAAAAGAGTTAATTACTTGATGTTATTTTATATTATCACTGATTTTCAATTTAATACTTTGTATTTCAATTTACTTGATGTTATCAATCTTTGTAAAATGGTAACTTAAACTTTGAATTTTTTTTAAATTTGTATAATTAAAACTAATAGCATTAATCATTCACAAAAGTATCCGTTATACCCTCTTCTAATGTCTCCCTTTCTTTCTTTCTTTCTTTTTCCTTTTTTTTTTTTGCTCCTCCCTTTCTTGACGTCTCTGTGGAAGCCAATGAAGGAGAGGATCGTTGGGGATTGGAACGGATTCGACAAGTTGATTGTCACGGTCTTCCCTGAGTTGTAAGTGGAGAGACTATCAAACGACGAGCGGTGGTTAGGAACGTCGATTCTTACCTATAATGTTAGCACTCAACAACCAAACGAGGGGAGGGAGGGGGTGGAGAACGACAAGGTCGATGGCTGGAAGGAGGATAACCTCAGCCTCTGCTTGAGAAAATGAAAAAGAGAGGAAGAGAGAGGAATAGGTTTATGTCTCTGTATATTCCATCGTCTGCATTACAAACCTTATTTATACATTCACATGGGTCCTACCCAAACTAACGTAACAACTCAATATTAACAATCCGATTCCTGTGCCACATGTCCAACAAATGTTGGATTTATTCCCAACAACCCATAACGACTAACAACTAGCT
Source organism: Posidonia australis (assembly GCA_024699735.1). Taxonomy (NCBI): domain Eukaryota; kingdom Viridiplantae; phylum Streptophyta; class Magnoliopsida; order Alismatales; family Posidoniaceae; genus Posidonia; species Posidonia australis. The sequence continues at coordinate 3,099 of JAMKQA010174454.1, forward strand.
AGCCATTACACTCGAACTCGAGCTCTTCCACCACAACACCTATAGTGCCAACTCGTCAAGTCATTGTCACTGGATCAAGTCTAGTGGGCTAGGTTCGTATCAACTCCCCCTCCCTTAACACCAACGACATCCTTGTCGACCCAAGCCAAAAATCTTCGTCATATTTCATTATACTTCTCCCAAGTGGCATCTTCCTCAGTGGCATTGGACCACTGAATCAAAACTTCGATGGCTGCAACTCCTTAATGCTTAACCATCTAACGAGCCAGAATTCTAGCAGGCTTCCTCTCTACTATTGAACTGGTAGGCCAAGTCGGAGGTAGTGATGTTGTCGGTACCACATTCCCTTGACACTTCTTTAGTTGGAAAATATGAAAGACTGGGTGAATGCAGTCTCCTTCCAGCAGTTAGAGTTTATAAGCTACCTCACCAATTCACTTAAATACTAGATATGGTGCATAAAATCATGTGGCTAGCTTGTGGGAGCATCGATCATTTACTAAAGCTTGCATGTAAGGGTGCAACTTCAGGAAAACCAGGTCACCAACGGCGAAGGTCCAGTCTATGCAGTGGAGGTCAACATTCTTCTTCATGCACTCGATAGCTCTCGTCAATTACAACTTCAACTGAGAAATTATCTTATCTCGGTCTCGAAGCTGTGTGTTGACGATCTGAACCCCGATGGCTCCCAGAATATACGTGGAAAGTGTAGGTGGGGCATTGTGATAAACAACCTCAAATGAAGTGCATCCAGTCGATGAATGAAACAAGGTACTATACTAGAATTCCCCCATGCCAACCATTGAATCCATGTATGGGGTTACTCGCTACAAAAGCGCTGAAGATATGTTTCAAGCGTTCGATTAACCACTTCTATTTGACTGTCCGTTTGGGGATAATAGGCCGAGTTAAACTTAAGGTGGCTACCTTGAAGCTTGAATAACTCTTGCTAGAAGTTGCTAGTGAACACAATGTCCTAGTCACTTACAATAGTATTCGGAAATCCATGCAACTTAGCCACTATGTTTAAGAATTGCTGAGTAACTGTGACGACAGTGTATGGATGCTTCATTGGAGCAAAATGGGCATACTTTGTAAGTCAATCCACCACCACAAAAATCATCGTGTAGCCTTTGGAGGGACGAAGACCGTTTATGAAATCCATGGAAGCATCTTACCATGGTCACTTTGGTATGGGTAAAGGTTGCAGAAGACCAATAGGAGAAAGTTGCTCAACTTTCTATTTCTAGCAAACATCACATTGTTGAATGAAAGCCTTCTCCTCACCCTTAAGGCCCCTCCAATAGACATTCATTCTTAATCTCTTCAAGGTCTTCAAATACCCCAAATGGTTGCTGGAAGGAAAGCTATGGGATTCAGCAAGCATTTAAATTTTTAAAGGAGAGTTTTGCCCAATTACTGGTCGTTCCTTGTAATATAGGAGGCCCTACTGTAGCATTTTTTTTTTTGAACTGAGCACTCCTTGATTCCATTGCTATATCAAAAGAACCAAGTCTAGTTCCTCAAGATATGCTTGCCGAAGTTGGTCAATCCATTCTGGAGTCACCACTGACAAGGCATAAACCTCCATGGGCTCTGCTTGACGAGAGTGAGAATCAAGTGCAATGTTAGTGGTTCCTTTCTTGTATTCCACAATAAAATCGAATCCCAGGAGCTTGACCAACCACTTTTGTTGTGTTGGAATACTAATTGTTTGCTCCAACAGATACTTAAGACTCCTTTGATCCATCAAGATAGTGAAATGCCTTCCTAAAAAAATATGGTCTCCATTTCTTGACGGCGAGAAGAATAGTCAACATCTCCTTCTCATAAGTAGAGAGACCAAGCTATTTGCCATGCAATGCTTGGCTCAAGAAGGGTATCAGTTGCCTCCTCCCCCACACCGAAGGCATCACATTCGAGCACAAAGTCTTGATTAAAATTGGATAGCCGGAGGATAGGGGATGAGCTCATAGCCTATTTCTTGTCAATGAAGGCCTAACTAGATTGCTCATTCCAATGAAACCCATCCTTCTTCAACAATGTAGTCAATGGTGCAGCAATATTGCCATAGTTCCAAATGAATTTCCGATAATACCTAGTCAATCCCAAGAACCTATGAAGAGCATGGACATTTTTGGGCACTGGCCACTACTATATGCAATGAATCTTTTGAGGTTTAGCTTGCACACCCTCCAGTGTGACAGTGTGTCCCAAGTATTCCGCTTGTTGAACTGAAAAGCTGCACTTGGACAGCTTAGCAAATAATTGGTTCCTCTGGAGTACCTCCAACACCTGACATAGGTGATCTAGGTGAGATTACCACGTTGGAAAATATACCAGAATGTCATCAAAGAAAACTAGCACAAAGCGGCAGAGATATGCTCGAAAGTGGTCATTCATCAAGCTCTAAAATGTCATCGGAGCATTGGTCAAGCCAAAGGGCATGACCACGAATTCATAATGCCCATCATGAGATTTGAACATCGTCTTCGGAATATCCACTTCCTTAACTTTGATTTGGTGATATCCTGAATGGAGATCGAACTTCGAATAGTAACAAACTCTATTGAGCTCATCCAATAGTTCGTCAACCACTGGAATCAAAGACCGATCCTTGACCGTATCTTGATTCAATGCACGATAATCTACACATAGCCTAAAGCTCCCATCCTTCTTCCTTACCAATAAGGTTAGTGAAGAAAATAGACTTAGGCTTGGATGCACAGTTCCGACAGCTAGAAAAGCCCCCACTTATTTCTCCATCTCATTCTTTTGACAAATTGGGTATCTATAAGGTGGCACAGATATCACCTTCTTCTCATCAACTAGCGGTATCTAGTGATCTTGAGGCCTTGCTAGAGGATGCTCCCTTGGCTCCTAGAAGACAATGGAAAATTCCTCCAACAAGCCTCGAAGGTTGGCTGGATACTTAGTCGAACGCTCTTCTTCAGGTCCATGCGCAGCATGTATTTCTAGTAATGCCAAATGTTTGGGCTTCCTCAACTCTTGTTTCAACTTGTGAGGATTGATCCATTCCAAGCCCCCTGACGGCAAACATTTGATCTCCACCTGTCGACCATCATGACTGAACCATAAAATTCTATCTTGCATGTTCCATAAGATGGAGTTAAGTGAATTCAACCATTGCATGCCCAATATAACGTCATAAATGCCAATTTCCACCACCCAACAATCCAGCTTGATGTCAACTCCTTGGATCTCCATCTTCACTCCCTTAAATTGCCCATGATTTGGGAGACTACCCCCTCCTACTATTGTCAGCTTACTCTTCCTTTTCACTATCGACAATAGTGTTGAACTCACTAGTAGCATGTGGGGATTTATAAAATTGTAATTGCTCCTAGAATAGAACATGACTAGAACCCTTCTATTTCCCAACCTTCCCCAAGCTTAGAAGGTATCTGGACTGACATTACCTGAAATAGCATAGGTAGATATAACAGAGTCCTCATCCCTTCTATCCTCTTCTTGAGATTTCAACTCTAGTTTAGCAACCCTACCACCTAAATCCCACTCTCCCTAAAGTAAGAACAATGTCTGCTATTTACAACGATGTCCCCGTTCCCACTTCTCATCACAATTGTAGCACAGGTGTCTGTCTCACCTCTTCTTCATCTTCGCTAGCATCAACTTCTTAATCGACAAAGGACTGGAGCTTCCTTGTATAGTGCTCGTCGTCGTTCCAGGGTTAGATTATGAGAAGTCAAAAGATGTCTCTTGCTGCTCTTCCTCTGACCTTGGATCTTTTCTTCATAGATGCAAGCTAGCTTTATTGTTGTCACCAAAGACTTAGGATCGTACACCTACACTTCTAGTTGGAGTTCGTCCCGTAAACCACTGACAAAGATCTCAGCCAATGCTTCCTCTGGCATGCCTCCTATTCGATTGGAAAATGCTTCAAACTCACTCTAGTATTCCTTCACCGAACCTCATTGATGGAGCTTAGACAACAAAGCTACTGGCTTATCCGCCTGAGTGTGGCCAAAGCGCTGCAACAAATCTATCTTAAACATCATCCATGACGTGGCACGATTGGTATTCTCACACTAATGATACCATTGCATGGCCCCATCAGACAAATGTAAGGCGCCATACCTCACCATCAAGTTGTCTCCAATATCGTGGAATACGAAGAACCTTTCAACTCTCATCATCCAGCTCATAGGCTCTTCCACCCCAACATACATTGGAAAGATCAACTTAATCGAAGAGCAACGAAGGATTCCACTTGGACTAGCTTAAACAGAGTTCATGCGATGACATTGTTCAAATCCCTCTATCTCGAGTGGAGGCCTTTCCGTTACCATGTGCCGATCCACATTCATTGTTTGCAGCAACCCAACCATTTCCTTTATCACCTCTCAAGTTTCTAACATCTCCTTCAATTGCTCCTGTTGCAGTTATAATAGAAGATCCATCATCTTCATAGACTCCATCCTAGCTTCGCCCTCACTTCCATCATCGAAGAGCTTGAACAGAACCAGCTCTGATTCCAGATTGTCACAATCTTCCCTGAGCTGTAGGTAAAGAGATTGTTAGATGGTGAGAGTGGCCAAGAACGTCGATTGTTACCTATGATGTTAGCGCTCAACAACCATTTCCAAGTCCAGGGCGCAGGGGGGGTGTGGAGAGACAAGGGAAATGGTCAAAGGGAGAATAACCTCAACCTTTGCTTGAGAAGATGAAGAAGAGAGGAAGAGAGAGGAATGGGTTTATGTCTTTGTATATTCCATCATCTGCATTACATGCCTTATTTATACATCCACATAAGTCCACCCAAACTAACGTAACAACTCAATATTAACAACCTGATTCTCGTGCCACGTGTCCAACAAATGTTGGATTTATTCCCGACAACCCATAACAGCCATAACAACTAGTAGCTAGCTAGCCATTGCACCCGAGCTTGAGCTCCTCCACCACAGCACCTGTAGCACCGGCCTATTGACTTAACCTCACTAGATCAAGTCTAGTGGGCTGCATGTGTATCACTAATGTGGGTGAAGCCTTGAGGGAAGAACTAACTTCTTGATTAACGACATCTTAGCACTAGGAAAGGGCAAGATTCAAATCGGGTTCAACATCCTTGACGCTATAGATATCTCATTTTCATATTTCCCAGAGTTATCAATGATAGGAAACCTTGAGGCACCCTACATCACATAACTAAGAATTTATAACACATTTTTTAGATTTTTCATGATTTACTTAAAAACATTATTTGATTTTGTAGACACCCCAATTTTTCTAATTTTGCAGGATGGAGATGTAGTGGCTGAGCTCTAACCCTCATTAGGCCCATTTAATTCATGAAAGCCCACTTGGGCCCATGGAGGCCCACATAGGCCCATTAAGCCCTAATTGAGCTTACTTGGGCCCACAAGACTTGTTTAGACCCATTTAGCCTTTCTTGGGCCCATTCAATTCATTAAAGGTTCATTTAGCCCATTTAAGCTCATTTAGCCCCATTTGAGCCCATAGGGGCCCACAAAGCCCACATAGGCCCATTAAGCGCAATTGAGTTCACCTTGGCTCCAAAGCCCATGAAGGCCCACCATAAATAATTCTTCCCTATATTGTTCACTAATGTTTTTTCTACCAAAAATATACAAATATTACATTTTCCTACTCCCTTCCTCACTGAACCCATTTTTCTCTTCCTAAACACCTCACGATTTCGTCTCAGCTGGTTTTCCTCACTGAGCTCAGCTCTAATCCATAATCCAATTCAAGCCCTGTTGATCCAGCACAAACCAGAACATCTCCAGTTGTCGGATGGGTCACCGGAGAGGCCTGGATCGCCGTTCATCTTGTCGGCGAGCAAGAGACAGTAGGGGGACAGTGTTTGTTAATTGGTTAGGCTGTTACGAGTCTGGTTTAGGAGGTTAGAGGGTTGTTAGGCATTTCTGTTACACGGTTGGCCATCTGTTAGAAGTGGGTTGTTGGGTTTCCTCACCTATATAAGGGAGGGTAGAGGCAGAGTTTTGAGAAAACTTTTGGCGAAAGAGAGAGAAACTCAGAGTGCCAGTGAATTCCAGAGAGAAAGGGAGATTCGCGGGAAGGAAAGGAGGAGAATTCAGACACTCTGGCGAGCTGAGAAGGAGCCTCACGTCGTCAGGCCAGGTGCGCTCTCCTCAGACCTCTTTTACTTTCGAATATAGTTTCCTGGAGTCCCCTCTCTCTTTCTGGTTTGTTTTCGAGCAATTCAAGGGTCTGAATTGCTCCTTGGAGTTCGCCGTCGCCGTTTTCCGGCGATGTAGGTGGGGGGATTGGTCTAGGGCACGGCCCTGGCCCCCGAGCTTCCTCTCCTCCTTCTCTGGTCTCCCCGGTGCTCCACGGCCCATCACATCGCCGCTCCACCGCTCCCGGTAGCCAGCACGACGTTCGTCGGAAAAATGCTCCAGTCCCGCCGTCGCCGAAGAAGACGACGGGATCCAGAGGAACCACGCCAGCCTCCAGCCCCTCACGTCCAGAAACGTCCCACGGCATGCCCTCGAGCTCTTGGAGCCACCAACAGTGTGAATTGAGCCCCGGACTACCTCCACAACCGCCGTCGCCGGAGTGCCGTCGTGATTGATCTGAGAACCCGCTTGAGTAGCCTATTTCGCTGAGGATCGATAGGGAGCACTCGACTCAACGCCCTGAAGCCTCTAGAAGCCCAGGATTGCAGTGCTGCCACCTCCAGTGGCCCTCTTCTTCCCCGACACCGTCGCCAGAGGGCCCGACGGCGAGAGGGGGTGGGCGGCCCACACCAGCCGTTGGGCCTCAGATTCGGGCCATTGGATCTTCCTATTTCCCCTCCTTCTTGCCTCCTGTGGAATCTGATCTAAGATCAGACCACGGGAAGGCCTTGATTTGTCCTTTTAATGGTTGCCGACGTCGGAGCTCCGTCGTCAGTGCCGTCGTAGTTTTTTTAAAAATTAAAACGTTAAAAAACATTTAATTGAATAAAAAAACAAAAGTTTATTTTCTTCTTACACTTCGGTCCTTCTAATATTACTTTGAGGTCCTTCCATTACAATTAGGTCCTTCAGTCATTTTTCTTAAATCTTTCGAATAAAGTTTTAACTGAAAATATTACATGTTTTACCCTGAACATTTAAAATAATGTTTTCTGAGTTTAAAACTTTAATAAAAGGCCTCCAATTCTTTTAAAATGCTTTTTGCTTTAGAAAAATTGCATAGAGGCCCCAGAGCTTTCTCAAATTCTTTCTAGAAGCCCTTGTATTCTTTTAAATGTTTCCAGAATGTTCATTTCTTTGGTTTATTTGCATTTAAACCCATGGACTTTGCAGAAACTTTCCAGAATGTTCATTTCTTTGGTTTATTTGCATTTAAACCCATGGACTTTGCAGAAACTTTCCAGAATGTTCATTTCTTTGGTTTATTTGCATTTA
>JAMKQA010174458.1:0-11381 GCA_024699735.1 Posidonia australis
ACAGAGGATTCAGAATGCCAAAACATTTCGGTCGACCGAATCAGGGAATTGTGGTCGACCGAGACCCAATTCGGTATGCCGAATCAGGACCCTAGGCTATTTTGAAAAATACTTGGAAAAATGTTGATAAATATGGATAAATACATGATAAATGTATGAAATGCATGGAAATGACTTGTGAGATGATGCATGTAAATAAGTTGTTTTTAATAATTTTTTCCATGAGATATTGAAACATAGCTTATGTGTATGAGTGTGGACCCATGGGAGGGGTGATTGCATGGTATAATGACCATGAATGAATGTGTGGGCTTAAAAACTACAGGTGATAATATGAGGCATAATGCGTGTGATTTACAAAGAGTTTTATGAATAGAAAATGGTTTTGACAAATGTTTTGAAAAGAGAAATTGCAAATGGTTTTAAAGAGATTAATGGAATTGTAGGAACCACAATGAAACCAGGACTTGTCGGCGAGGTAGTGAGACCTCTAGAGATGTCGGGGACGTGTCCTTGGTTGTGGTTGCCGAGTTTGCGGTCCGGGGTAGAAGCCTTGAGACTGTGGTGGTATTGTAGGACTCGGGGTACAGGAGACTTGGACTACCCTCAGTCCTGAGGACGCACTCCGTGCTTGTACCAGTGAGGATACATTTTGAGGTTGCGGTCGGGGAGGTTGAACTCCAGCGTGGGGTGATTCACCACGGCACTGCAGTGTAGGTGTGGTGACATGGAATCCTCACCAGCTGCTTGTGGCCAGGTCGATCGCCTGTGGCCAGGGTGATGCGACCAGCTTTGGAATGGAAAAGTGTGGATTTGTGTGTTGGACTAGTTCCTAGCCCGGATTTGTGATAAGTTGTGCTAATGGTTTTAGATGATGTTTTGGGCTAGGAAACTAGATGAAATGATTTATTTCACTTGTGTTGAGTATAAAGGTTTATCAATAAACATGCGGTTTTGAAAGAAAGAGAAAAGAAGGTGTGAAATGGCATTGTTTTCAAAGTCTTTCTAATCGAATGTGTGGTTTTGGTGATAGTAGTTTTCTGGCAAATGTTTTCGTGGGTTTTATCGCTATTTTTGGGGCACATACTGGGTGACATTCCTGTCACTCACGCGTGTTTTCCTTGTCCCCTTTTGTTTCAGGTGCTCAGGAGTAGGAGCAGTCTAGTCTGGTGCCTCTTTTCGAGCCACTCTTGCCGCACACAGGTCTGGGTGATTAGCTCTATTTATTTAATTCTGTTATTTAGATTCTTTTAGCTGCTCTTGGGTAGTTCTTTTATTGTTGTGTAGCACTGGGGTGCTACAATAAATCATGGAAAAAATAGTAGAAATGATGAAAATGTGATGAATGGCATCAATATGTAGAGATCATGCTAGGTTGTGTGAATTTTGTGGATTTATGGTCGAATTTTTGATGCATGCTACAGTATTGTAAAAATGAGTTTCATGCCTTCATAATTTTATTTAGAGCAGCATGCTTAATGGATTTGAGGGGTTTTGAAGTAGACTTGGAGGTCTACAACCCATGTTTAATGTTTTTTTTTAATGTGTGTTTGATGGGTCCAACGGCGGTCCCAATTCCAGTAAACGAATGGGTAGTGTGCAGGGGAAGTCTATTGAAATCAGGAATTTCGGTATGCCGATTTTGGTTCGGCATACCGTTTTTCCTTTAGTATTCAACTAGAGACCCTAATTCGATAGACCGAAAGTGTTTGGTCTTTCATTTTAGGAGATTTTGGTCGACCGTTCTAGGTGTTGATACCCAGTTTGGTATACCGAACTAGTTCGGTCTACCGAACCAGACCCCTGGCCCATATGAAATAATGATTATGGAAAATGGAAATAAATGGTTTTGAATGGATAATAGACAAGTGTTAATGAGGTGTTCCCCATGGAAATGTCATGGTGGAATATAGAATCCAAATAAATGAATTTGAATATGGTTTTGGACTTAAGGCCTCAAAAATGAAAGAAATTGATAAATGTGTGGTTTAATGTGGCTTTGGGGCATGAGACCCAATAATGAATATGAATTGCATGGTTTTACATGATTTTGAGCCTGAGACCCAACTAGAGGGTCTTGTTTGCATGTGAATGATCCCCTGCAAAGAAAAGGGAATGTGTAATAGTTTTAAAAGAAACCCAAGAGTTTTGAAAAAAGAAATGATAAGATGTTATGGAGCCACAAGGGGTTGGTGTCGATAATGTATTAGGAGTATGAGACTCTAATGAAACCAATTGTCAGATACAACTATAGTTGCTAGTACAGAACCACAAGGGGTTGGTGTCGACAAGTCGGTATGGAACCAATTGTCAAACACAACCATGGTTATCAAGTTTGAGATGGTGTAGGCTGAGCCTGGGTATGTGAACTTAGGTGTTCGGGTCATCGATGGGATGTCAGGAAAAGATGTATCTCCGTGCATATGATATGAAATTAAGGCCGGTTAGCTAGAGCGGTGTTCTCCTGCATAGGAAACTTCACCGTGACAGTGCAGGAAGGTTGGAGAAACGATGTCCTCACCTATTGCTTGTATGCCTGGTTACCTCTGATTAAGATAACACCAATAAGAAAAGTAGAAACAAAATGTGTAGTTTTGGCTAGGATTAGACTAGTGTTTTGTCTTAAAATTTTAGCAATGGATGAGAATTGTGTTTTAAATTAGTTACCAGCCAATGTGTGTGGTTTGTTTTGAGTCTTGTGAGGCCTTGTGTTTTAGGCTGGATCTGGTTGAGAATATGGAATTCTCGGATTGCATGAAAGGTTTTAAAGATGCATAAATTGCGAAAAATATGAGTTTTGAGAAAGACATGGTTTTGGATAGAAATTCCAAATGTTTGAAAAGAGGAAAAGAAAAGAATGATGTTTTAAAAAAATGAATTTCGAGAACCACGTTTTGTAATAGTTTAGGCTTGTGTTTCCTCGTTGTTTTGCCGTGGTTTTCTATGTGGGGCGTGTACTAGGTGACTTGGATGTTACTCACGCGTACTTTGTTTTGTTTCAGCTGAGATGGTGTAGTCCAAATCTGGTGCCCGTGTAGGAGCCACTAGCCGCACATTGTTTCTGGAGGTGAACCTTAGTTAGTTGCAGTTGATTAATTAATGCAGTAATTAGTGTTATTGCTTGTGATACTATGATTTAGGTAGTGTACCTGAGTTAGGGGCGTTACATAAGCTTTCTTTTAAAGATACGTTTGGTTTTAAAGGTATGCTTCATTTTATTAAAGATTGAATGTTTGAAGTATTTAATACAATTTTTTCAATTATCTTCATCACTTCTTTGTAGATTTTTATTTGACATGTATATTTTTTCTTCATCAGTTTTTTTATTTTTAGGTTTGTTGATATATTTATCGAAGGTGGAAATATTTTTTCTAGATAGTTTGAACGATTTGTATTGATGTTGCCTTTACGTTGATGTTGGAATAATCAATGATTTCACTAACCGTACAGTATGCAGTTAGAATATATATACTGTAATTTCAGTAATTATTGGTTTTTTTGCTTAATATTATAAAATGTCAGTAGTGAAGTATTCGTTCGAAGTAGTTTTAGTAAATATTGTAGGTAGGAGTGCTTTGAAGGTTTGTTTTCTTTTGGAGGTATGTTTATCAAAATTTTAAGAAATAAAATTTTATTATTTATAGATTGATGTTATTTTTATGAGGATCGAAAATAATTTTCAATGGTATTTTTTGTTTGAAGTATAAGTATTAAATGAAATTTGTAATCTACTCAAAAGTTTAGCTCTTCATTCTGTACATAGTTTAAATTTAGTATATATAAATTTTTTTATGATATTATGACATATCATTGATTGAGTATGAATTGTATTTGTTTTAGTAAATACTGAAATTAAATTCATATGCAGTTTTTACTGAAAATAATGATATACATTCTTTCTTATTTATAGGTGGAATGAGTGAAGAATTTTTTTAAGAAAAACATGAACCCATTGTCTTATGATCATTGAAAGATGATCTTTGTTGCTGATTACCCTCAAAAGGATCCAGATAGTGATGATCGCAGAATATTAGTAATGAAAGCATGTGAAAATTATGCATACAGGCAATAGTTTGACTTCACACAAAACGACATGCCACACTGAAAATTAGAAATTTGAATGTAATTACTAAAGGTCACAAGAATTTTAGAAGTTGATTTGTGAATGAATTGTATTTTCTTTCTTAAAACTTTGTCAAATTAGAACTTATCATTTGAAGTAGTTGTTTGTGCAACTTATGATTTGCTAAATTTTTTAGTTAAAGACCTGATTTTGTTATTTACAGTGGATTAGAATGTATTAATTGACATTTGATTTAGTAAATATGACATGAATTAAAATTAGTATTACGATATGATATCTTTATTTTTCAGTAAATACTGAAATTGATATACATACTACTTATATTTACTAAACTAATATTTTTATTGACCCTTGGATTTATATCCTATAGTTTTAAAATATTGTATTTATTTAATATCATTTAAATTAGTTTGAGCATCAAATTATATAGCTATTTGTTTCTAAAATATCTAAGATTCCCTCCTTAATTACATGGAACAATTACCATTTGCAACCTAAATTGAAAGGATGTCATACAAACTCTATTATGGACAGTAACAAATTTCATTCCTTTTTTATTTTCAAAATTCAAATTACATTTATCTAATGTCTAATATAGTTGTCTTTCCTATTATATAGGATTTTTAAAATCACACAATCTATTAATTGGTCATTGGGGAATTGATTCAAATTCCTGTTATTATCAATAATGGTTTTACTTTCCAATTTTGTTTTGATGTTGAGTTTTTCAAAAATTCAAAATTCAAATTTAGAGTCATTGTTTACATATATTCTTACTTCTCTTTTTTGGGATGTCATTCAAATTGTAGTTATTAACAACAATGGATTTCGTTTCTTAATTTGCTTTTTAAATCAATTATTTTTAAAATTCAAAATTCAAATCTATTTACTCCTTATTTATCTCAAATGTAACTTCCATTTTGGTTCTCATTGTTTTTATTTTGTAAATGGAGTTGTTTTCCTTTTGTCGTGTGTCTTTTGTAAGGATGGAAAATATTTTTTGATGGTATTTCTTGTTTGAGGTTTAAGTAAAGTATTAAATAAATTTTTTAATGTACTCGAAAGTATATCCTTTCAATCTATACATAATTTAAATTCAGTATATACTAAATTTTTATGATATTAAGACATATCAATGACTGAGTATGGATTGTATTTGTTTTGGTAAATACAGACAATAAATTCATATGTGTTTTTTATTGAAAAATTGATATACATTATTTCTTATTTTTAGGTGGAATGAGTGAATGATTTTTTAAGGAAAGAAACAATCCATCATCATGTGTAGATTAAAAGATAATCATATTTATTGATTACCCACAATGGGTCTAGATAGTCATGATTTATGGAATATTCGTAATGAAACCATGTGAAATTCATGCATAGAGGTTAGAATTTGACTTTACATAAAATGACATACCGTGCTAAGATTACAAATTGATATGCAGTTGCATACAACCATGTCAATACATGAATTAATACAATCTAATCTACACTATAATTGTTGTTTTCTTCAACAACTCTACTGTCATCTCTATTCCGATAGCGCCTTTCCTTTCCTTTTTTCTTTTCAGTATTTTCTGAATCTTAAAAAAATACAACATTTCAATAATTTGTAACAATAAATTACTACTTTTCAATACAACAAAAGTATATTTTTTGGTATTTACTAAATTTAGAATCAATAAATTAAAACATATACAGAAATTCCCAACTTCGTAACATAAAACTCAAATCCCCATGCAAATAAAATTAGTATTTACTGAAAAAAATAGATAACCAATATCTAAAGATAGAAATTAAATTTTAAAAGGAAAAGAGAGAGACTTTTGCGATTTTGAGAAAGCCAATACGAGCCTTATCGAACAATATACATCCTTTTCTCCGTACTTATTTAAAAATAGTAAAATTATCTAGCAAATAATGAAAGATGTTTTTTTTTTGATATCGGTATGCATATATTTTCTCCTTGTGAGATTTGAACCTGGGAGGGAGGTGGAAGTTTCACTTCTCCTGGCCAATTACACCATAGTAGTTGGTTAAATAATGAAAGATGTTGTAAACTGGAAAACAAATTTCTCTATTATTCATAAATATTTAATAATTACTGAAAATAACAAGCATTTCAAATACTGAAAAAGTATTTGCTCTACAAAAAAACACTAAAAAAAGGTAGTTGCTTGTAGAAAGTGTCTACTGCAACCAAAGAAACTAAGGAGCACAAGCTTCAGTTTACTCCATGGAGGATAAGTTACAGAATGGACCTACTAAACCAAAACATTTTGTGTTGGTGTACGACGCCAGTCATGGCGCATGGTGTTGGTACAAGATCTGGTGTTTGTTGGAGAACATCGGCCACAAGGTGACGTCCTTCAACCTCACCAGTGCAACAGTGTCAACATCGACGCCACAGATTATGGTTCCATCCTAACCACTCTATCGTGGAGTGGCTGAACACGCCTCTGTCACTCAGGCCATTGTGGTTTTCTTCACATCGTCGTGGTCTTCTTCACGCTATCATGATATGCTTTGAGGAGGTTGTCGACGAGAAATGAAGGGGAAGAGTGGAATCGAGGAGGTTGTGGAGGAAACCGAAAGGGAATGAGGTTTGAATGACAGGTTTAGGGAATGTTTTTTGAAATTTGAGAATACGTGGGAAGGTGGGGATTAATTTACGTGTTTCCTAATTAATAGCTATTAATTAGCTATGGGAGGTTACATTAATCATGGAGGATTTTGTTACGGTAGCAATTAAGATTTGAAAACACATTAATAACTATTAATTAGGAGCAAAATGGAGAGAGAATTTTATTTCTTTTGTTTTATTGTTTTTTTGTAACTACAATTTTCAAAACGTGTGGTTTAGATTGTTATATTGTATTATAATTGGATGGTCTAGGTTAGAGCCCTACTTATGTTAATTAGGACAGGGTCCTATCAGATCATTACTCTCTTTCTCTCTCTATACACACACACACAAATATATATACATTCACAAAGCATATCTTGTACATGTTAGTTCATTTTACCCATAGGTAGGGCTCAATCCTAATCGTCCATCAATTGCATCATGATGTTGATTTTATGATTAAAACCAAAAACTACTTCCTAAAAAACTAAAGGTTTATAAGTTGTTCTCTATTCTTTTCGAAAGTTTTATTGGAGTTTCCCATAAAAGGTTTATAAATATTAATTATTAGGGTATAGATCATGTCAGGGATATTTTCGTTGTTTTTTTGTTTTTATGGGTCTACCAATTTCTTTTTTTTTAAACTACAGTAAGAATTTTCTGCCTATCTATTTCTGCTAGGTAGTGATCCCATAGCCCCTTCGTTGCCTTATAAATGATACAACTATGGCTTGAATAATATCCTTTTTAGAGTTTTTGTGTGTTTTGTTGGTAATGGCATATATCAACATTTTATGGAGCATTTGATGTATCCGATATTTGCTATAACTATCAAGGTTTCATTCTATTAAGGAGCATCTATCAAAATGATCCTGGACAAGGATGTCATCTTCAAACTAGATACCCATAGGCATGAGCCTGTTGTAATATGTTTTTGATGTAGAGTAGATTTTATTGAAGGTATCTGTTTAATCTTTTGTAGAAGGTTCATATGGTCCAAAGATAACTTTTGTCATCGAGAAGAGAGTACTTGTGCAAACTCATCTATGTGAATCATTTTAATGGGTCGTTTATTTCTAAGTTCATTTCCATTTTTCATATAATGCAGAATGATTATGGTAGGGGATTTATTTAAGGTCATTTTAGCTCATATTGTTTCTCTTGTATTTCTTTTTAATTCATTTAAAAAGTTTTCTATTCTTTCTATTTGTTTTCTTATAGTTTGGAGATGTATATTAGTAAAATTATTTTGTTCTATTATTTGTGTAGCATGTGATTGTCTCATTGTATCATTGGAAGGTTTTAAGCAGGGTAGCCTTAATTTCTTCTTTACCAAGTTTAATTTGTTCAAGTGGAGAGTGGATTGATTCTACCTCTTCATTTTTGGTGGTAAGTTTCCATGTATTCATTATCTCTTTAATGACCATGGCATAATCACTAGGAGGGAGATGCTCCAAAATGGATTTTAATATTTGAACAAAATATTTTTCATGCCAATTAAAGAAGTAAATATTCATCTTGAGTTTTCATTTGATTATAACATTGTTCTCTAATGATAACTCTTTTTTCATGGCTATGGTTTTGGAAAAACTATTCATTTTTAAATTTATTTTCTTTCGAATTAAAATCTTTCCTTAGAAGATCTTTATCGATATTAAATTCTTCTTATTTACGGCTTAAAACATTGATGTTGAAATCTGATTCTGATGGTTCATAATTGTATGTATATGTAGCTAAGGTTATTCCAGTTGGTCTATCATTAATCCTGTGGTCATCTTACTCTGTAATCTAGGAAACTGCAGATCTAGGGGAGCTAAAATCTGCACAGGACCTTGAGCTTATCAGCAACCTTCTTGATGAAGACAAATTGATTTCTACATCTCTATTAGGATGTTCAACTATATTTTCTAATTCTTTATTTTCTAACCGTTTGGAGGGAATAGCTTAACTAAGTGTCCAATTTTCAGATAGGTGTATTTCTTCCTATTTTAAAGCATTTGGAACAACAGCATTATTCCTTGTGTTTGTAAGGAAAAGTGTTGTAACCCCCTTATTAGAAGAAATCTTTGCTAGTAGGGAAACAATGTTCATGGTTTTAAAGTAGACTCTATAAGAAATGACTATATTTTTAGTGGCAAGTTCCATAGTAAATCCTTGTGTTTGTAGGCTTAATGTTAGAACCTTTAAAAAGCCTGGGTTTGGAAGAGAAATTGAGAAATTTGGAAAGGTGTTTAAAAAAAAGGTCTTTCATTAAGAGTAGACTCTACAAGACTAAGTAGAGAATTAGAAAACTTAAGATGCTTGCAATCTCTTAAACAAATAAAAATAGACTTATTTAATTCAGTTATAGTTAAGACTATGGCTAATGCTTGAACAAGACCTATGTGCAAATAATGATATTAGAGTTTCATCTTATCATTTCAAGATCTTTTTCTATGAGGAGTCGAAGGTTTTCAGCAATAGAAGTTATAGAAATAGTTTTTTTTATAGTTTTAATATGATAATCTATAATAAGCATGAAAGATTCTTTTGTGTGTATTTTTTCATAGGTACCTTAGGCATGTTTTAGTTCAAGAGGCTTTTGTCGACATTTTCAAAGTTAAGATGTTTTGTTTTTTTATTAGTTAATGTTCTAACATAAGTAGGGTTTCAAGACCCTTTGAAGTCGTTAGAGAAGAAATTCAATATCCTTGAGATGGTGTAAGACAATCCTGTATAGTATGAACTAGTGACTCTAAACAAATCCAGAATCTGTCATAATACATACTAAATCAAGGATCTTGAAATTATCTATCCAACGCAACAAAGAAAAATGAAATGCAATATTTGCAGTTCAAGATATATTCGAAATAGGACATCAATATCAAATGATAGTTGTTTATTGACATGCTCATTTGTATCAAAAGATTCATTAAATCAACATACAACCTAACAAATAACTTAAAATTATGCTCACTAATTCGAATACCCATATAAAATCTTACATACCACTAAATTCAGGCATCAGATCAAATTCAAAGCTCCTAACATGGGTGTGTACATTGAGTCTGAAGCACACGAACCCAACTTCTTGTCAGTTGTCCAAGTCGTTGAAGCTCCAATCACAACCTTCTTCTCTTCCAATCACAGCCAAACCTCAAGCAAAACTTAGAAAATTAACATGCATGCATAGAAACGAGAAGGAAATCTAACCCACGAACCTCAACTTCACTCACCACTGTACAGAAGTCACAATCTGCCAAAAATCCTCCTCCAACGCATAGCAGACAAAAATCCTTTCCTCAAGCTCAAACTCATCTGTCTCTCATGGTCTCTCCTCTACACCTTCTCTTGTTCTTTTCTCATACTTCTAAACTCGACTTGTAACATTTTCTATCATAAAGGACGATTGTTGGCCTCTAATTACTAAATCTTAAAAACATGGATCAAGTAACGGTGGCAACACACCCGTCTATCACCTTCAACTCATTCCATTAAAAATCATAAATTTTACTCTAGGTTCCTATTATATAATAATCCTTGATCAATCGCACATTTAAAAAGACACCACATAAGATACTAATCTTGTGACAGATTCTCCTCAAGCTAGTCACTAAATGACTGAATGACCACAAGTAAGACGTTGCCTAATGATTGAGTGACCACAAGCAAGACATTGCTGACCAATTGAACAGCCACAATCAAGACATAGCTGATCAGTCAAACAATCAGAAGCAAGTCACTTCCGAACGATCGAGTGACAATAAGCAAGACGCTGTTGAATAATTGAATGACCACAAACAAGTCATTGTTGAATGATTGAGTGATCACAAGCAAGACACTGCCGAACGACCACACACAAGACTCAGGTGCATGACAAAAACACACCAACTAAATGCATCACTTAGACATGCAAGCAAAATGCACAAGAGATGTGCAATCTTAAGGTTGCAGATGTTACAAAGCCGACCAGATTGGACCTCTCTCACTTTTTCTGTTCTTACTACTCACAGGCCCAAAGTCCTCGACTTCAACTGGTGTAGCAGTCCAAGCTCTCCGACTTCAACTTATGTAACAACTAGCCTAAGCTTCCCAATATCAACTTCTCTTATTGAACCTGATCCAGAGTGAGTTGTACGATCTCCAAGCACCAAGCAAGATCATACTCTTAAGCAATAATAGCTTAACATTCCGCACTTACTACATCAGATTATCTAATTAACATTAGCTTAATAAATTTTTTTTTTGTTAACGGTTGAGATAGATATATTTCTTCGGCCTTAATGCCAGATAAGAAATACAGAGGTCCTGTAAATATTACATTACCAAAGGCTCTATAGCCACCAAAAAAACCAAAATGGTATGAAATGTTCCATCTTTTCTATCAAGAGTCCAAAATGAATCAAAAATGGGACAAACAAGTATTGTATCCAAAAAATTGAATCATTCTATATGGGTCTGCACTGCTACTCATTCCAGCATGATGTCCTGGGCAGCCTCTCCTGATGGTGCAAGAGGAGAAGGAAGAGAAGATGGTGCCTCAGGCTGTGGAGTCATAGCTGAAACGAATTGCTGCATGTCCTCTTTCTCGAAACCTGTAACAAAATTATTGACCCAAAATAGCATCAAAAATAAGATATCAGAGATAACTTCATCAGCTGATTTACATTTATCACGAAAGATTCTGTT
>JAMKQA010174461.1:0-10148 GCA_024699735.1 Posidonia australis
TTCTCTTTGCAAAACATTCACAAAAACCTCTTTTCATTCATAAAAATCCTTTACAAAACACATGCATCATGCATCAATTCATACCTATGGTCTTTAAACCCACACAAACTCTCATGGTCTTGCACCATGCATTCCACCCCTCACTGGGTCCACATTCATACACATGAGCCATAATTTCTATCTTTTCATAGAAAACATCATTAAAATTAGCATATTAGCATGCCTCACATTTCATGTAATTTCCATGCATTTTATACGTTTTTCATGCATTTAACCATGCTCATAAACATTATTCAAAGCATTTCTCATTATCTTTCTGGGTCCAGGATCGGCATACCGTTTTTGGCTTCGGTATACCGAAATCTCCTGATTCAGTATACTGGACCATTTCGTCATACCGTTTCCCCACTGATTCGGCATACCGATTTTGGCTTTAGTATACCGAAATCTCCCGATTCGGTATACCGGACCATTTCGTCATATCGATTTTCAGGACAGATTAAAATCTTCCCGCCAGAACGGTCGACCGTTCTCCCACGATCGTCCGAACCTACCAAGTGGGACAGCCCCTGGAGGCATTTCGATATGCCGAATTCAATTCGGCATACCGTTTTCTGCAATCCTTTTCTCCCCAAAGTGGGAGTAAGGACCGGACCCATCAAACATGCCACTAAAAATCTCAATAAAACACGAGATGTAGACCTCCAAGTCTACTTCAAAACCCCACAAACAAATCACAAATCCATTAAGCATGCTGTTCAAACGAAAATCAACAAGGCATGAAGCTCATATACTAACACTGTAGCATGCTTCCTAAATCATCCATGAAAACCGTTCAAAAGCCCATAAATCAGCATGATATCAACATAAACATGCTAAACATCACATTCTCATCATTTCTACATTTTTAGCACAATTTTTCATGCATTATCTCAGATTTTTGCCCTAATTGGCATTCTCTGTAAACGAAGAAGGAGAGGAGATGGGAACGCGTACCAGGCTCCGGTGAGCTCCCCACGTGCTCGACGCGCTCCAGCGAGGCTTGGTGCAAGCTCTCCTCAGCTCACACGACCTCCAATGGCCGCGACCTTCCTCAACCTCCTCACTCCCTCTCGCCCTCCTTCTGGTTCTCCCCACTCGCAGCTCGTGGCTTCCAACACAGCCACCGCACCACCTCCTCTTAAAGCTCTCCAGCGTGCTTGCCATCCCGGAATCCCGCTGGCGATCACCAGCTACTCCAGCTTTGGACGGAGGGGACGAGACGAGCAGCTATCTCCCCCGCTAGGTCTCACGGGATCGGGGAAGAGGACGCGGTAGGTCACGGGCTGCCGTTGGTTCCCCTTTGACCGGGTCCAAGCCCATGTGGCACACATGGGTCCTAAGGCACAAACAGGCCCACAAGCCAAAAACACACCACAATGGAGAAACCAATGGCACAAAACACAGGGAAGAACCACAACCAACCAACTCAAACTGAATTAACCATTAATAAACCATATACAAAAATTACAAGAAATCCATGGTTTATATAAAATGGAAAATTCCAGGCACAGATGTTACATTATATAGGTGAAGAACCCAACAAACTCCCACCGTAACAACACACTCCCACTCGAAACAGACAACTAACAGTCCTCTAACCTCCACTAACTGTGCTCCTAACGACCCAGCAGGCTCTAACGGCTGTCCCCCTCGCGCTCCATCCTGTCCCCTTTGGTCGCCGACAAGATGAACGACGATCCAGCCATCTCCGGCGATGGCTGGTCTTGCTCTGGCTTGCTGGATCAGTGATGGACTGGTGGCTGAACTCAGTAAGGAAGGAGGACTTGTGGCTAAACCATGAAGATCATGTGGGTTCAGTGAGAGATGGATGAAGAAGAAGATGGGTTCAAAGAGGATGATTTATGTAATCTTAGTAAAAATTGGTAAATCGTTAATAGATGTGGAGATGAAGTAATGAAGTGTGGATTGGAAGAAAACAGATGGGTTAGATTGTTCATAGTGAGTCTTCATGGGCTTGTGGGCTTCATTGGCCTCCATAGGCCTCTGTGGGCCCCCATTGGCCCAAATGGTTTAGGTGGGCCCAAATGGACCAAATGAAGTTAAATGGGCCTAAAATGGGCTTGTGGGCCCAAATGGGCTCAACTAGGGTTTAATGGGCCTAAGTGGGCCTTCATGGGCTCAATTGGGTCTCCATGAATTTAATGGCTTTGGTTAAGTCAGAACTCAGCCACCACATCTCCATTCTGCAAAATCAGAAAATTAGGGTGTCTACAATAGTACAAGGAACTAGACTAGGCGAGCCAATGAGAGTAATATCAACAATCAAGGCCTACCACCATCTAGCAAAAGACAGCATAGGCTACCTTGCTTGTGTAACAGTCTCCTTTTCATCAGTACTAGGGGTATAGGATATACCAGTTATGTAAGAGTATCCTGACGTCTTTCCAGAGGAGTTACCCAATATGCCGCCAAAGAGAGAAGTTGAATTTCTGATTGATCTAGTACCAGGATCAGGCCCTATCTTAAAGACTCCATACAAAATGGCACCTGCTGAGTTGAGAGAGCTCTGGAGTCAACTACAAGAGCTGTTGGACAAGGAATGCATCCATCCAAGTGTATTACCTTGGGGAGTACCGATACTATTTGTCAAGAAGAAGGATGATTTACTCCGATTATGTATAGCTATACGATGCGGAATCAAATCACTGTGAAGAACAAGTATTCGCTATTTAGGATAGATGACTTGTTTGACCGATTGCAAGGAGTCTCGATTTTCTTCAAGATAGACTTGAAATCAGGATATCACTAGCTTCAGATCTGGGAATCTGATGTGCACAAGACAGCCTTTCGGATCCGATATGACTATTATGAGTTCTTGGTCATGCCATTTGGGCTGACAAATGCATCATCTGCTTTTATGGACTTGATGAACAGGGTATTCAGGCCTTACCTGGATCAGTTCATAGTTGCATTCGTGGATGACGTGCTAGTTTATTCTCTTAATATAGAAACCTACCAGATGCACTTGAGGATGGTGCTGGAGACACTGAGGCAACATTAGCTCTACGTTAAGCTTTCCAAGTACGAGTTTTAACTAGAAGAAGTGGCATTCCTCGGTCACATTATCTCAAGAGAAGGCATCAAAGTAGATCTAACCAAGGTAGAAGTAGTAAATAGTTAGGCCAGACCAAAGAATGTAATGGAGATCAAAAGTTTCCTCGATTTGGTAGAATACTATTGAAGGTTTATCTAGGATTTCTCGAAGATTGCAGCCTCCTTGACCAAACTGACTTAGAAGGAGATACCATTTGTATGGGATTGGTAGTGCAAGGAAAGCTTCAACGAGTTAAAAGTCTGTCTGGTCACCTCGCCAATTTTGGCCTTACCTTATGGGAGTGGAGGTTTCACAGCCTATAGTGATGCTTGTGGAACCAGTTTAGGGTTCGTCCTACTGTAGTATGGAAGGGTAGTGGCGTATGCCTCACGCCAACTAAAGGACCATGAAAAGAATTATCCCACCCATGCTTTGAAGAATGTTATTGTGGTTTTTGCTTTGAAGATCTAGAGGCACTATCTATATGGCGAACAGTTCGAGGTATTCATATATCATCGCAACCTGAAGTACATCTTCACATAGAAAGATTTGAATCTGAGATAGAAAAGATAGATGAAATACCTTAAGAATTATGACTTTAGCCTGTCATACCACTTAGGAAAAGCTATTGTAGTTGCAGATGCCTTGAGCAGACACACTCATGTCATAGGCAGCCTAATGATCAAAGAATGACATCTGCTGGAAGGATTGATCGAGTGCAGACAACAAAGATAGTCTCAAGGATCTATCAGAGCCTGGATGGCAAATCTATCTCTTTGCCCGAGGTTACTAGAGGCTATTATTGCAACTCAGCAGTTGCACCTATTTGTACGGGATATTTGGCAGAAGCTGGAGGCCGGAGAGGTGCCTCATTTCTTAGTTGGTATAGATGGTGGGCTGAGATATGACTTATGTCTATACGTGCCTCAGGTAGAGGAAGTGAAACAGAGACTGCTTGACAACGCCCACCGATCCAGATATACTATTCACCCAGGAAGCACCAAAAATGTACAAAGACTTGAAAAGGAATTTCTGGTGGCATAAGATGAAAAGCGAAATTGTTGAGCACATGGGTAAGTGTGTGACCTGTCAGATGGTGAAGACTGAGTACCAAAAGCTCAGAGGAACTCTGCAACCTCTGGATATTCTAGTATAGAAGTGGAAGCACATGTCGATGGATTTCGTAATAGGATTACCCAGAATAGGAGAAAGAATGATACAATATGGGTAATCGTTGACCACTTCACCAAATCAGTACATTTCTTGCCTTAAGGGTAAATCTTCTCCTATCACAACTGGTAGAGTTATACGTGTCTGAAATAGTACGGTTGCACACAATTCCAGTCTCAATCATGTTTGACAGAGATACCCAGTTTACCTCGAGGTTCTGAGGAGCGTTGCAAGAGGCGTTTAGCACTGTGTTAAACTTCAGCACTGCTTTTCACCCTCAGACAGAGGGTCAGATTGAAAGAACTATTGAGACATTGGAGGACATGCTAAGAGCCTATGTCTTGGACTTTGAAGGAAGTTGAGAGGATCATCTGCCACTGATCAAGTTTGACTACAACAACAGTTATCACTCCATCATTGGGATGGCTCCGTATGAGGCTTTGTATGGCAGACCATGTAAGACACTCATTAGTTGGAGCTAGGTTGGTGAATGTCAGCTTGTGAGCCTAGAGATTGTGCAGCACTACAAAGAAAAGGTGGACTTGATCAGGAAGAGATTAGTAGTCGCACAAAGTCGTTAGAAGACTATGTAGATAGGAAGCACAGACCTTTGGAATTCTAAGTAAGAGATTTCGTTTTCTTAAAGGTATCATCAACCAAAGGAGTGGCAAGATTTGGAAAAACAAGACAAACTGAGTCCATGTTACTTTGAACCCTATCAAATCTCCAAAAGGGTTGGTGAGGTGGTATACAAGTTGGATTTACCTTCAGAACTTTCTGACGTGCAGTGTCTTCTATGTATCAATCCTGAGGAAGTACTTAGTAGACATGTCTCAGGTCATACTAGTACAACTAGATGAGCTGCAGGAAGACCTGCTCTAGTAGAGGACACCGTACAGATATTGGATAGAAAGGAATAAGTTCTCAAGAATAAGGTGATATATTTGGTACTATTTCAATCGCGGCATCATGGTATCGAGAATGACACTTGGGAATGTGAGGATGATGTGCAAATGTATTAACCCTATTTGTTTAACTAGAAGTAAATTTTGGAGACGAAGTTCTTTTAATGGGGTAAGATGTAATATCTTGAAATTCAAAAAGAATGTAATTTTGTAATTGAGAATGTGTCATGTAATCTTGGATTTATCATTTAATGAATGATATTGGTGAATATGGTAATTGTGTGATTGTTCTCCTGGTTGGTTGTGGTTTGGTTGGTTCAATTCAGTATGGTCAGGTGACTATAATAGATAGCAATAGTACGTGTGTATCACCAACGTGGATCCCTAGTGTATTTTCCTAGTGCGGATTGCCAATGTGTCGTACAAATATAGTATCGCGCAATAAAAACACAGTGAACGCCATTCTACTTGCATTGCTTGCCATGACCTCACCCTACGTTGCCTGCACTATCTAACCACTACCTCGCACTAATGCGCTGCCTACTTGTAGTTTAGGGCGGCTATTGGTGGCAAAGATTCATATAAAAGAAGCCCAACCCCTCCCTTGTGAAGGCACTAGTCAGGAAGAGAATGGGGAGGTGAGGGAGAAGAAGAAGAATAGTGGGAGGAGAGGTGAGAGGAGAGGAAGGGACGTTCGTTGGAGTCATCAGAGGAGGAGAGAAGCGCTATAGGAGGTCTGCATCGCTGGAGGAGGGCTCGTCGGAGTTGTGCCGTTGGAGAAGAGGAAACCACCAGCGATCCAAAACTATATGCATCCTACTCTTTTCTCTTCCTCTGTTTTATCCAAAATCATAGAAATCATGTAGAATGGCATGATTTGAATGTGTGGTAGAAGATTTAGGATAATCTGTATTTTATCAAGATTTTTACATCGATTTGTTTGCTTGGGTTCATCCTCTGGTTATTTGTCAAAGATCAAGCGCGACTGGTTGGCGAGGCCAGCTAGCACGGGGTGTAGGCGTGACCTAGTGGCAAATCTAGGTAGTGTGTGTTGGTGGCACGGGGAACTAACATGGGTTCTCAGTACATTTGACCGGCACGGGTTGCACAGGTCAGAGAATTTTTCTTGAGTTTTAACATATGCTTATGAAGGATTAAAGATAATTTTTGAAGGAATAATGGTAATGTTTTGATAAAAGGATTTGGGAATTGGTTATAAAATAAAAGTATTCTATGTATGATTTCCGTAATGGAAAGTGTTTTTGAAAATGGTTTTAAAAAGGAAATGCATGTTTTGAAAAGGTTTTTCCTGATTTTTGGTCGGATCCACGTAGCAGTAGGATAGGACCAATAGGAGTATGAAACCTCAATGAAATCGGTTACGTACCCTATGACGGACACGGGTGAAAAAGACTGTGGTTTTTTTGTGGTACTATAAGGCCCTAGTGAAAGAGATCGGATCACCCTTTTTATCCGGTACTGGCAGGGCCTAGTATTGGGAGTTCTCTGGTGTCTGGGCACTAAGGACCGTCATGAGGACACACCTTGTGCGTGTTTAAAACTTGTGTGGTCATGGTACTTTGAGGCCTATGTGACTAAGGCGGTTAGGCTCCTACGTGGGGTGGTTCACTGTGACAATACAGTAGGGTCAGGGATGGAGCCTTGTCGATTGCTTGTGACCGGATTGGTCACTTGTGACCAAGGTGATTTGACAGGTTTTGGCTCAGACTGTGTGTTAGGTTTTAAGCTAAACTTAGTATTCATTTTTTATGGTTTAGTTGGGTTCTAGTTTTGTTGAGATTTGTGGTTTGAATTACTTCTTAACCATGATTTGGTTATAATTGAGTTATGTGCTGTTTTGTGCTTTGGGTTGGGTTCTAGTCAAGGATTTGCTTTCTGAATGCATAAAAATGATTTGAAAAGGATGCATAGAATTTTGAAGAAAATTAAAGGAATATTTGAAAGACATATTTTGAAATATCTTATGTTGTGTTTGATAGCTAAAAGTGGTTCAGTTTTACGTGTGTTTTGTTGTGGTTTTTGATGAACGTGTACTCGTTGACTTGATGTTACTCACGCATTTTGTGTTTTGTTTTTAGGTGCAGATTAAAGTGTAGTCTCATTCTGGTGCACATAAAGAAGACCACTAGTTGCACACATGGTTTTAGATAGTTGTTTAGCTTATTATTATTTTAATTCATTACAATACATGTTTTAAATTACATAGATATTTTGATAATCAAGTTCATTACTATTAATTTACATGTTTTTTATTTATTCCAATACTTATTTTAATACTTATTCTATTTTTCAACTAAATCTAATTTTTTCCAAATACACATTTATTCATCTTCAAAAGAAAATTAATTTCTAATAGAATAATAATATTATTAGAATACTAATATTACTTTTTACTTATTCGTATCTTTTTTTCTTTTCTTTTTTTTGACTGATAACAAAGAATGCCTCTCCCACCAAAGTGAACAATCAGATAACAACGAAAGGTGAATCTGAGGTTCAAAACAATAGTCTACACATAGGAATCAAAGTTAGGACCCTAAGGCCTCCAAAGACCTTAGGTGGCCAACTGCGCTGCTTGTTTCTTATCCAAGGCGAAGTTCAGATTTCGGCTCAAAATTGAAAGGCGACACACAAAGGAATATCAGAATAAAATAAGATCCACTAGCACATAAAGAGAATCACAGATAACGAAAGGTTCAAAGGTTGAAGGGCAAATCCTTAGTAAAGAAGCAAACCCACGTATTCGGGTACAGCCTTGATCTGCAGAAATGTTTGCATGTGTTCCTGATTTGATATAATGATCCACATCATATGCAAAAGCGAAAGTTGACGGAAAGGATCTCACCAGCACACCTCCAAGTAATCTCCCCTTTTCTTTGTTTTCTCCCTTCCGATAAAGAAAGGGGTCGTCCATCGTCACCCGCTGTTGTGGACAGCAAAAAGAATGGGGACATCAAGCGTCATCACGCTACTTTGAATCCCATTACCTTATCTTCGACGTGGGCATACTTTCTCTCATCGTCTCATATATATCCATCTTTGACCCCCTGTAGCATCACAATCTTTGCAAAATAATCTATGAACACACTTCCATAACGTGTGCATGGATTAACATACACTTCCATAACGTGGGCGTATGTTGCAGAGAGGTGTAATTTACACGTAGAAAGTAGTTTGCAGGTCGCAGATACACGTCAGTTTTAAAAGCAGTGATTTGTACGCCCAGTTAAAGTAATGGCCGTCTCTGTTATTCATACAATGGTGTTGAATTCTCAAAGAACGGTTTGGCTTTGTTTGCTCCATCTGATCTAATTAATTAAGGTATCGAGCACTGATCATGGCCTTGACGACCCAAAAAAAATAAAAATAAATAGCACTTCAGCGCGAGTGAAACAAATGGTTTCCTGTGTCCTATATTTCCTGCCATAAATTGGGACACTGTTTTTGTCCTGAACTAAATAATTCTTCCGAAAAAGCTCAAAAATTAAAAAACTCTCGCGAAAAAGCTCCGCTATGAGAAACCATCACGCCTACAACCATCGAAACCCTAGCCGCCGCGCGAACGCCCTCCTTTGCCGGGCTACACCCTTCGACTGGGAGGCATTCAAGGTCAGCCTCTTCGAGGAGGAAGAGGCCTCCCCTCCCGCTGCTGCGATCCGCAGAGCTCGTCGCAAAGCTAAGAGATCCTCATCAGTGGCGACCTCTGCCACCACCGCAGTATGTGCGGAGAGGATCCAGATTAAGCGGATTGCGCCTCCTTCTGGCGGATGTCCCTCCAGGTCGAGGAAGATGCCTATCCCTTCCTCGCAGGTATGCTCTGAGGAGGAGCCTTCCTCTCTTTCTGTCGCCGCTCTCTACGACGCCCCTTCCTCTTCGGAGGCATATACTCCTTCCTCCTTGTCACCCAGCGCTCCGCTAGGGTTTTTCAGTCGCATTGTACCCCCGAGCGGGGGTTCAGAGTTTTATTTTGGCCCTTTTGGGTCGCTTTTAGGTTTTGTTTATGATAGTTCTCTCTTCCTTGCCATTTACTGCTAACCTAGATCTAGTTGTGGATGGCTTCTTGCGCGGTAAATCGTTAGATTTTTGCCGGCTTAAGGGGCTGAATCTATGTCAACTGAGCTTGGACATGACCCCTTTCTTGTCTGGTTGGAATAGTTTTCAATTTATTGTTGAATATTATGATAAATCCAGACTTAGGGTTCGTCGGGCTCTCTCTGAGGAGCCTCTGTCCTCACGGCGGCTCTCTGGCGACTGTGAGGGTTGTTATTCGTCGGAGGAGGTTTCCTCGGTCTGTCCTATGGATATGGAGAAGCAGTTCTTCTTTTCTTCTATTTCTGACCCAGTGATTTCCACGGGTGTTTCGTCCGGACTGCCGCCAGTAGGTGGCCGGAACCCTAATGTCTCGACGGAGACGATGGGGTGTCAGCCCGTAATTACTGACAGTTCTGACGATGGAGCAGGGTCTGCTCCGTGTTCTGTGTGGAATTTCTCTTCTTTTTCTTTATCTGTTCCCGTGTTACCGTGGGCTCACGATAAGCAGCCTCTTAACGTTAAACATTATCCAGATTCCTCTATGAGGGTTGGTGTTTTAAATTACCCCTGTGAGCAACATACCTGTTGTTATGACATGGGCTCAGACTTTGAGCCCCGAGCTGGCTCAGACCGCTCAACCCCGTTTTGCTCTGACAACGGGCATTCAATGGGCAGTAATCCCGCCCCTCTTGACGACTGTTTGCCACTGTCTTCGCTTGGTTTCGATAACGTCTCAGTGTCTCGCGCTCCGCTCAAGACGCATTTAGTGGCTGAGTATGCACATTCCTCTAATGTGTGTCTTAATGACGAAGATTATATCAAGCATCGATTTGATGATGGTGGTGCTCTGCACGACACCAGTCTAACACGTTGCAGTGCTGGCTGCACGTCTCCCTCCCCAACTTTTCTCAGTGGCGGTTCGG
>JAMKQA010174462.1:0-11085 GCA_024699735.1 Posidonia australis
CGCCAGCCCTGCTCACAAATTGCTGCACTCTGGCTTGCTAATGGGTTTGGGGTCTGGTTTAAGGGCTGATCACATCCAAAGCAACATACGGATACTCATTCCTGGGTCACCTCAAAATCGGGGTGTCTACAGATATGTTAAGTGCATGAAAATATTGATAAATGCATGTAAAATCATTGAAAAATAATAGAATGGTTGGAAATGTGTTGAATAGCATGAATATGTAGGTATCATGTAGTTAGGATGGAAATTTGTAGGGTTATACGAGATGTAGGGATGCATGCTACAATAGTCGTTAATGAGCTTCACCCCTTTGTGATTTTTGTATGCATTGCATAGTGAATGGATTGATGAATGGTTTGAGGGGTTTTGAAGTAGACTCAAGGGTCTACACCCCATGATTTATTTGCATTTTATGATGCATGCGTGAGGAGTCCGCTAGAGGCTCCCACTTCCAGCAAACAAGTGGTTGCTGGCAGGGGTCGTGTGCAGAACATGGGAGATTCGGCATGCCGAACTAGGTTTAGCATACTGAATCCTTGCCATTTTGAAAAGAGGTGTCCTATTTCAGTAAATCGAAACCCATCGATTGACTGAAACTGGAGGTTTAGGTATACCGAACCAGTGATTTTCGGTATACCGAATTTTAGTTCGGTTTGCCGTTTTCATCCCCTAGCCCAAATGAACAAATGGGCATAATTGATGAAAATAACTAGTCTTAAATGGACAGTGAGCATGTGTTAATGATGTTGTCCCTATGCAAATGTCATGGAGGAATATGGAACCCAAATAAGTATATTTGGGAATGGTTTGGGGGTTTAAGACCCTAAAAATGAATAAAAGTGATTAAATGCAAGGTTTTTGAGTAATTCTAGATATGAGACCCAATTAATGATTTAAAAAGCATCGTTTTTCATGAATTAAGTTGGGACCCCAGAAGAGGGTTAGGTGTTGCATGGAAACAGATTCCTGCAAAGAAAAGAATGGAATGAAAATGGTTTTGAAAAAGGAAAACTTAAAGAGTTCTGAAAATAAAACACAAGTACGGTGTTAAGGAATGATGGGGGTTGGTGTCGACAAGGTGGTAAGACTATGAGACTCCAACGAAACCAATTGTTAGATACAATTGTGGTTACTGAGCTTGAGATAGTGTAGGCTGAACCTAGGTATGTGGGCCTTAGTGTTCGGGTCACCGAGCTCTTGATGGTGTAGGCTGGGCCTAGGAATATGAGACCCAGATGTCCAGATCACCAACGGTGTAGGCTAAGCCTGGGTTATTGAACCTAATTGTTTGAGTCACCGATGAGACGTTAGATAAAGACGTATCCCCATGCATATAAGAAAAGAATTGAGGTCGATTAGCTGTGGCGGTGTCGTCCCACATGGGGAACTTCACCTTGGCAGTGCAGAGAGGTAGGGGAAATGGTGTCCTCACCTACTGCTTATATGCCTGGTTACCCCTGATCAAGGTAACATCAATAAAGAAAAGTGGAAATGAATAAGAAATAAATGTGGTTTGGCTAGAATGCGTCTTATGAATGGTCCTAAAATCCTAGAATAAACTAAGGATTGTGTTTTAACTAGTTACCAGCTAGTATTTATGATTTCGGTTTGAGCCATGTGAGGCATTGTGTTTTAGGCTTGACTTGGTCGAATATGTGAATTTCTTGAAATATGAGAAAGGTTTCGAAAAGTGAAAAAAGAAAGAAAAATGAGTTTTGGAAAAGAATGTGGTTTTGGAAACAAAATTCCAAATGTTTTAAAAAGGAAAAGAAAGTGATGTTTTAAAACTAGATTTTAAAAGAAAACAAAGTTTTATAAATTAAAAGTCGTATTTTTAGTGCCTTTGTCGGGCTTTTGCTATTGTGTGTTTGGGGCACGTACTGAGTGACTTCGATGTCACTCATGTGTGCTTTGATTGGTTTTTAGGTGTAGATCGTGTGCACTCAAGTTCTGGTGCTGGAGTAGGAGCTTTTAGCCGCACATCATTTCCTAGAGGTGAGCTTTAGTTATGGTTATTTATTTTTATTGTAATTAGTGTAATTTTGCTTAAAATACTATGATTTTGGTAGCATGCCCACGATCGGGGCATTACACATGCAACGTGAGGGAGCACATAATAAGGCATTCATTTACATCATGTTCCATTAATGCCACCTTAATTACTTGCATTGTGTCCATGTCCAGGTTCTAACCCTTATTATTCTTGCCTTTCTCCACAAGTAGCTTGTGCAAGGTCCTCGATCAAGAGCTCGAGTGTCTGTCATGAATTGCCAAATGTCGACGTGACATGGTCGAAGCCGATAGAAGTCTCTAACTTTCCAAAACCTCAGAACTTCTCTACTCTCTCTCAAAATTCCCATCGAGTCTCTTTGTGAGTGTCTATGTGTCTGTCTCAAATTTCAGTCTTCTCCTCCCTCCCTCAAAGGTTGAGGGTGCCCGACTTATATAGAGGCACGGGAGAATCAAAAAAGGCAAAATGATCCAAAATTGGCAAGATTAGATTGCTGCAATAAAAGGTTTCAATTTTAGAAGTATTGAATGTAGGAATCGCAACATTCTATGTTGAACACATGATTTCTAGTGTTCTACACAATGAGGCTATCAACTAGAATTAATAAAGGAATATTCCTCAAATTAATGGATATTAAAGCACAATCAAAGGTTAATTGGTTTCACGCACAATTATAGGAATCGTCCAAAAAAGAAACTTTTTGAATTCAAAAATTTCCGAAGATAGAAAGTGGCTGATGTGGCATGACTGAGTTGTCAGGTGTAAGACGTAGCAGATGTTGCGTATAATATTAGATGCATAGGTCCCAGCGTTTTACACAATCAGATAAAAAACTTGTCAAATTATGTTGCCAAGTTAAGTGTGGTCAAATGAGTCATTTAATTAGTCAATAATCACTTGTAAATATGGCATGAGGACTTGTTTGAAATACCAAAGATTTATCTTGAGTCCAAAAATGGAAATTTTGATTAAAATAAAAGCAAACAAACCTAGTGTTGTTAAACACAGGCCTATTAGCGTTCAATATTGAACGTAGGATTCCTTGTGTATAACATTGAATGCTAGCTTTCCTGCGTTCAATAACTTGGATTAGCAAATGGGCCTTTGGAGAGTATTTGGGCTTATTGATGGAGCATGCTATGTATAATGGGACTTAATGAAAATGAATGAGTGCCAAAATAAGATATCTACAACTATCACTTCTGTTGCACCTTCCTCCTCACATGCGCACCCTCCTCAAATGCATGAGGAATCTGTGCCTTCTACTTTTGGACAATGGTAGACCGTAGTCAATCTAGAACCTGTCATCACGACTCCTTCAGTGACCACCCTTCAGTTACCATCCCTTCCTAGGGCCTTCTTGACTCAGGGATTTAGTTTGTTGTAGTCTCCCTCATATGATTTCATTGTGTTGCCTCTTGTGCCTTTGTGCCCCTACTAACATCTGTGCCCTTGTCATCAAACTCATCTTCTGATGGGTCCCCTACAATGCAAGTGCAACATCAACTAGCTCTTGCGTAGAAGTTGTGAACCATGGCTCTTTCCTTAATTCCTCTATCTGGTCCATTTCATCCGACACCTGAGGTTCTGGTGTCGCCCATCATAGCTCCATAGCCTCACTTCACTACATCTATGCTCTCATCATCACCTCAACACCTCACAGCTCCTAGGATGTGGGCACTATCCTTGCCTCCTGCATTTACACAACAATTTGCACAACATGCATCTCCATCACCTAGTGGCCAGCCCTTTGGCTTGGTAGGAGCGTAGCATCCCTTAAGCCCATTGCTCAATGCCATGCCGTTGCAATAGCTATTGCTCCCACACTCTACACCACACACAACACAGCATGTTATCCATCCATCACCTTTGCATCAAATACAACCCTCTTCATCCATTTCACCACTACACACTACACCCTTACACGAGCATGCTGACCCGTACGCTTTAACAATAAGAAGCATAAGGGTGGATCTAGAGGAGAGCACATGTGCGACCCATATAGCATATGCAACACCTACCCCAGTTGCACCAACCACATTAACAACAACCTTAGATGCCCATCTTGTTAGGATGGATGATCTAGAGAAGGCATTTTGTCAAGTGTAGGGCGAGGACTACTAGTCGTATCATTTCTAGGACGTCTGTTACTTTCCAGAGGCATCACTTCGTTTGAATTTCCACATCTCAAAATTCGAGAAATACAATGGTAGAGGTTGCCCCATATCACGCTTGTAGGCATTCTACGAAGACCATGCATAGCTTCAGGGGACGAGAGGCTTTTCATCCGCTTGTTCTAGAAGAGTTCAACTAAGCCTACCCTCAAATGGTTCACATCACTGTACATGACCGCCATCTAGATTTGGAATGACATTAGCCAAGCGTTCCTGGAGCAATATGCTTTCATCCTCAATATGACCCCTACGTGCGAGGATATGGTTGCAACGCTGTAGAGACCCCACAAGCCATTCAGGGAGTACATCAGTCGTTGGCGTGTACTAGCCTCCTAGGTCAAGGATAGGCCCATTGATGAGGAGTCTATCAAGATCATCAAGGTTGTGCAACTAGCAACTGATGCTCTACTTAGTATTCAACCCATCACATCCTTTGCAACCTTGAATCGGGCTAGTGCTTGTGTGGAAGTGTCGCTACAAAGAGGGAATTTCCCCCCACTCTCTGCATTTGCTAGGCAGGTCATCATCGTTAGCAACAGCTACAGCAACAACAGTGCCTCCGACATTGACTACTCTAGAAAGGCAGTTGTCGCATACGTCCAATCTTCTATAGAGCCTGTCGAGACAAAGAGTCAACCTAACCTAGATCAGTTAGAACTTACATCTAGTCATCGACACATTGCATACACATATTCCACCATCAAGCCCATGCACCACATCACACCTACTCGGCAAGGACTACAACCAAGGCAAAAGCAACCGTGTCCTTTAGAAAGTGACTACACCCCACTTGTCGAGCCATTGAGTGTGATTTTCCTTATGGTTGAGTCATTTCTAATGCTCTCGAACCATTGTCTGCTACTGAATACAAGCCCTCGATGGTATGACATGAGCGTATACTACAGCTTTCATCGTCGTGTTGGGCATTCGACAAATGGCTATATCACTTTATGGAGTGCCAGCCAGAACATGATTGATTGAACGGTCATCAGCATCAACTCATAGGACGCAAAACACACACACGCACTTGCACACACACATACAGCTTCATCGACACACCTAGACTAGCTTGACACATCTTCACTTGGGCTTTCAGGCTTTGCGGTTGTCACGAGCTCAAGGGCCTTCTTCCTTTCTCATGTCCCTTCTGTTTCCACCTTCTCCTTGACGAGTCTTATTGATCTCATTAGTCTGTTTCCTCCCTTTATTCTCAACCTTTCTACAGGGGACTTGGCCCAGAGTTTGTCCACCTAATGTATGCCAACATGACAATGAGATTGTCAACACTCTAGACCCCTAACAGTAGACACAACCCAATAGTAACAACAATCCCAGCCATATCTGCCGCAATCCGGCAACACTACCAAAGTAGCTAGTGACTCCAACAACATGAATGAAGCTACTAGCCGTAGGGACTGGAGCTCTATCCTTTTCCCCCTATTTTCTTTGCTGTTCCTTCTTTTGCATCATCATCATCATCATGCATTAAAAATAAAAAAAGCACAACAACAACCAAAAAAATTGAAAAACATAAAAAACAAAAAAGTATTTTGCATGCCAACTCTATTTGATGATGAAAATCAGAAAGCTAGTCTACATCAAAATGGACTGCCCCTCCTCAATTGACACTACCTAGATGACCAAGCAAGGGAGCCACCATCCATCGTGGCATGACAACAGTCTCTCCCATAGTCGATTGAGTTCCACCAACACTACTACGGAATACCTAGCAAGAGCACAACCAGATGCAGCTTAACAAGAGCACAATGGTTGAACATGTAGTAGAGCAGTATGCAATCCAAGCTCGCCTGTTAGAGGCTGACTATGACCTCGTCAAAGGGCCAAACCAATTCAAAAAATTCAACCTACCTTTAGAGCATAATTCATAATAGCAGTTGAACATGCATGCCTTCAGATAATCCAGCAAGCTAGCATTATCTGTTGCTTCACCTAGCATCAACTTCATCTTTTGGTAGTCCAGAGTGCACTTGCAGTCGTAGCCTAACCCACCATTCTCGCTTTTTCCTTCTTGCTCTCTCAATTTGCTACTATCTAGTCCTATCCACCGACTACATTTGGTGGTCTGTGACGATCGATATGTATGCAACTTGTCTTTCCTCAATAAGCGTCACATGCCTGCTATAAGACAAATGCACACCAACGAGTGGTGGCCAACATTTCCTGTGGTAGCTTGGTTAAATACTAGGGGCATCTCTTCAGTTCGCCCTAGTATCTCTCAATTTTCCCTCCTCCTTTTCCTCCCATCTTCAACTTCATCTTCTAGTGGTCTAGAGCGCACTTGCAGTTGTAGCCTGACCACCTGCTTTCACTTTCTTCCGTTCTACATCTTTTTCTGCTCCCGTCTGGTCTTGTCCACCCATTGCAATGGATGGTCTGTGACGACCAGCATGTCTGCACCTTGCCTTTCCTTGGTAATCATTGCATGCCCATTCTGAGACCATTGCACACCCATGAGTGGTGGCCAACATTCCCTATGATAGTTCACTTCGGTATCAAGGGCATCTATTTTTGCCCTAGTATCTCTTGAACTGCTCTCCTCCTTTCTTCTTTCTAGTGTTACCTATCCCATGTCACTAAGGGCATTTTGACTGCCCTTGGTATCATGCCCCCTCCTTTTTCCTCTTGGTTTGGTACCCCAAACTACCCTAACGACATCCGTCAATTCTCTTTCTCCGATTGACAAGTCCGATATATGCTATGCCCCTTCCTCTTCCTCTTAGGTTGATATCCCAAACTATTTGGGTGACACCATCATCTGTCTTGACAACATCCATCAATTGTATTTGTCTGGTTGGCAAGTTTGATATCTTGCCATAACCTCCTCATGATCGATAGGCTCCCTGGCCTATTATCCCTCCTTGATACTACAGGCATTTTGGCTACATTCTAGCATCTCCTCTTATAGCAAGGACATCATATCTACCCTTCAGTATCGTCTTATTCACATTTGGGCTGGCACCCTTAACTTCCATGGGATCACCTCTAAACCTCTACCGTACCTTTGGGTGTGGTATACCCGTTGTCCTTTGCATTTGTGGTAACAGGTCTGTCGATTTGTCACTACCCCTCTTGACTAACAAGCTTGCTAGTCTATCACCTCCGTCGTGCCTCAGTTTCCAATTGACATGTTTTAGGCTTGCCATGCCCCTCTTCTCCTCAGATTGATAGTCCTAACTATCTAGTCAACAAGCCTGTTAGACTTACCACACCCCTCTTCTCGTCGAGTTGATAACCCAAACTATCCGGTAATGAGTCCATCAACTTATCATGCCCCCTTCACCGGTCAATAGGCCCGTTAGTCTTATTGGATGCCCCACTTTGTGCATGTTTCATGGTCTATCATGCCCTTTCTAGGTAAATTAGCCCTTAACTTGCACCTAACACTGCATTTGCATCTTATAGCATCTCATTGCATCCCATTCCCTATCACTAGATGCCCTCACATAAGCATAACATATCATCATAGTTCATTGCATTCCAGTGCGTATCATTGCAAATAATTTCGTAGCCATTACATATTCGAACCACATTGCACCACATTACATAAGCATCACATCAACATTGCATTTATACCCCAATTAGCATCATAACATCATGCCCTGACCTCGTATAACTATTCTTGCACACCGCACAAGGTGCCTAGAATGCCTTCCGCAGCATCGAGTGCTAGTGACTATAATGCCCGGAACCTTGGTGTCATGCACCAAATTTCCCATAATAATTTAAAATAAATTAAATTATAGCAAATTAAAAGCTAAACAGAAAATATCAACTACCAGGAAACTATGTGTGTGGCTACGAGACTCTAGACTATATGCATTATGCTAAACCTTCTGCGTGCCTGCACTTACAAACCAAAAACATGAGAAAAAAAATGCATGAGAGACAGAAGTCACGCAGCATGCACCTATGAAAACGGTGGAAAACAAAACCACAATAAATTTTCTTTTAAAATCATTTCGCAAACCATTTTCTCTAAAACTCCTCAAACTAGGCCCACACCGGCCAAAACCACAACCAGAGCTCTACCAATCCAAAACCACAAGCAAAGTCCCTCAATGGCCAAAACCACACACAGTGAGTTAGGAAGCCTAATGCTAGGTAACCAAAATCTGGCCACAAGCAGTCCACCAATGAGCGACCATAGCGTCTACACTGCCACGATGTGCCACCCTGTGTAGGAGTCTCATCGTCCTACAATTCACCCACCTAGACAACCCTCAAAAAGCCAACCCCACCTTAGGAAGGTTGTCCTGTCTCTCAGGAAACTACCAGCTACGAGGCACGTGTCCCACCTGCACTGGCCACCATAGGGTACGCCTCCTCACGACGTCCTCCACACACGGTGCTCAAGAGGGAGTGTCATACATCAA
This sequence comes from Posidonia australis, assembly GCA_024699735.1. NCBI lineage: Eukaryota > Viridiplantae > Streptophyta > Magnoliopsida > Alismatales > Posidoniaceae > Posidonia > Posidonia australis. The sequence continues at coordinate 8,583 of JAMKQA010174462.1, forward strand.
CATCCGACGACACCCGAACCTCAATGCTCAAAGCGACAACAAGAGTATCATACCTCCGTGTCATGCCATAAAACACCTCAACTCGTGGACCACAACCCTAGCCTTGAGATGACAGTTAGGGAGTCTCATACCTCCAAGACTTGACGTCCCATAGCCTTAGGTATCTCGACCCCCGACCTCGACCAAGGAGACGCACCCGAGAATGTCGTCACATTCCCTAGTCTCGACGACTTGGTCCCATAGTGTCTTGGCCTGCACATAGAAAACTAGGAAAACCCATTTTCCAAAATGGGCCAACCACCTGTTTTGGAAACCATTTTCCAAAACCATTTTATATCTTTGAAAACTCTTTCAATTCCTCCACAAAACGACACATCATGTGTCCCAAGGGACACCACTGACGGTCCACAATCCCATCTCAAAGGGACAATACAAACCAACCCAAGAAACCCACGGAAATCAAGTGTTTATAAATATGTTTGGGCCCTGATTCGACATGCCGAAAAACGAGTTCGGTATGCTGAATTCCACTGATTTGGTATGCCGTTCCGTCTATGATATGGCAAAATCTACTGCATCGGTTTACCATAGAAATTCTATAGGCCGAATCGAGCAGAGGACCAAAACTGATAGAAATTTGGCATACTAAAGGGATTTGGTATACCAAAATTCACTGATGTGGTATGTTGTTTCCACTTTGGTATGTCGAAATCTACGATCCTAGAAAATGGCCCAAAAACTCAACGTCTGAAATAGCCCAAAGTGGGGCCTCCTATTAGACCCCCAAAATAAACACCAAAAATCTCACATAAAAGCTAAGATGTAGACCATTGAGTCTACAACAAAACCCAACAAAAAAAACCAAAATCCATTCACCATACTTAAAGATACAAATTCGCAAAGGCAGAAGGGTCAAAACAACCCAAGCCACAGCAACCATCATAAATATCCATAAAAATCACAATAAATTCTCTTAAATTCCAAAATATTAAATTTAGCCTAGATTACATGCAACCTAGGCATTTCTACCATTTTACATGCATTCTACACATTAAATTGGAGTGCGTACCTTAGAAACGCATTCTGACGATCCAATCCATTCTCCAGCCAACTCCGGCAACCCCGAACATCCACAGCCACTCCATGACCTTAAGGACGTCTCATCGGAGCTCTACGCACCACTGCACACCTTTGTCATCTATCGTGAACACCGAACAAGGGTGGACAGGGGGAGGAGACGGGAATGGGAGAAGAGAGGGAGAGAAAGAGTGAGTGGGAGAGAAGTGGAGTGAGTGGAGGGAGAGAGAACAGGTGGAGGGAGAGAGAGAAAGAGAGAGGCAATCGAGTGAAGGAGGAAGTGGAATGGTGTGCTCGGGAAAGTGGAAATGCGGCCAAGGGGGAGGAGGGATGGTTCATGCACTGAGGTGTGCATGAGCTTATAAAGCCACGCATTGAAGCAGTTGGGCGCGTGCATACCTGCACACTCTACCAACCAGCCACCATGCACAAGGCAACAACTCCCCGCACCAAACACTCCCACCAACTGCCTCACAATGCGGGCCCCACAAGCACAGTGCCACAATGCACAATGTCAACCATGTATAGGGACACGCAAACAAAAGCCAACCCACGAGGCCTAAGTGCAAGAGCACAAAACCACACAAACGGGCTTTGGAACAGTAACACCCGTCCAAGAATAAATTCATTAAAATGTAAATAATTACAAGAATGAATTTATGGGTGTTACAACATTAATTACAACATTACAACATTAATTAAACAATTGTAACTAACTAAAGCTCACCTCTAGGAACAATGTGCGGCTAGTAGCCCCTACTCGGGCACCAAGGCAAGACTACACCACCAACTACACCTGAAAACGAAACAAAGCATGCATGAGTGACATCTAAGTCACCTAATACATGCCCCACACAGAAAACCATGGCAATGCAGCAAGAAAACAATACACGCCTAATTAATACAAAACGAGGTTTTCAAAATCCCTTTCAAAACATCATCTCCTTTTCTTTTCCCTTTTAAAACATTTCGAAACCTTTATCCAAAACCATGCTCATTGTCAAAACTCATATTTTGTTCTTCTTATGCATTTTAAAACCTTTCCTGTATTCCCAGAAAAGTTTGTATTCTCTATTAGATCCAACCTAAAACACAAGGCCTCACAGGGCTCAAAACAAAACCATAAACATTGGCTGGTAACTAGTTAAAACACAATTCTCTTTTATTATTAGGTGTGACCGTGTCCGTGACCGAGCCCGACCCGAAGGGAGGGGTGGAGAGGAGGGAGACCACAGCCATGCCAATGATGGCGAAGGCGCAAGGATAAAAGAAAAGAAAAGTAGAGTCGCCACCTAGTCTTTTAAGGGAAAGACGAGGAAAACCACAAAAGGATGAATGCATGGAATGCAAATGGGAAGGCTGGATGTCTGCTAACCAAAGGATGGGTAAGGATTCCTATTACGCACGAGGAAGGTGTTAGGCACCC
>JAMKQA010174464.1:0-15137 GCA_024699735.1 Posidonia australis
TCCCTATATATATATATATATATATATATAGGTGTATATATATATTAATCTTGGGGAGATTGATATAATGGCATAAATGGTTAGGATAACCATTAAAATGATTGTAGGGTTAGCCTAAAATGAATTAGCAAGAGATCATCTGGGATATTGGTAGAGTAAAAGATGAAATGATTTAGAAATAATAGGCCTTCCCGAGATGATTTAGACTGGACTTTAGGGATCATGATAGCATCCCTAGGTTTAACGCTTGTATGGTTTTGTATGTGGTGCACTAAATAGAGTATTTAGTGGCACTGTTTCAGGTATTTGAGTCGATCTAGTTGTGCTCCTGAGGGACACGAGCCAATAGGTGTCTTACACTTGGGCACCAGAGCGTATAGTTCTGGTTGTGGTTGCTCTATTTGTGGTGTCTTCTAGGTGAGCCTAACACTCAGAGGACACTTTTGTTGGTATTTTGTTGGGTGGTGGTCGTGGGTTGAGCATATCGTTCGTGAACCTAGACACTTCTAAGGTGTGCTTGTTTGGGCCTAACAAGGGAACTGTTGAGGTTGTGTTTGTTTGTGGTTTCTTGGCCTTTGGTTTCCATGTTGCTATTGGGCACAATGTTTCTTGAGTTTTAAAAGATATTTAATCGTTTTCCAAAAAGAGAGTTTTGAAAAAAGAAAAGTACAGATTTAAAAATGATTTGGGAAGAGTTTTTCGGTGCTTTCTTTTTGTGTTGGGCCAAGACACCTGAGGTGGAGATTCATCAGGTCTTGGAGGTATGAGACTCCTTGACTGTCATTTCGAGGCTAGGGTTGTGGTCCACGGGTTGAGATGTTTTGTGGCATGATGGGAAAGTATGATATTCCTACTGTCGTCGAGAGCACTAAAGCTTGGGTATTGTCGAGTGTGGAGGTATGAAACTCCCTCATGAACACCGTGTGGAGGACGTTGTGAGAAGGCATACCCTATGGTGGCCAGTATAGGTAGGACACGTGCCCCGTAGTTAGTAGCATCTTGAGAAACAGGACTGCCTTCCCAGGAGGGGTTGGCTTTAAGAGAGTTCTTCAAGTGAGAGAATCAACAGTGGTTGGTTCCTGCACAATGTGGCACATCACAGTAGTGCAGAGACTGTTGGTCATGCTTCGGTGGACTTCTTGTGGCCAACGTTGTCTGCTTAGTACCGGGCAGTTTGACACACTATTTGTGCTTGTGATTTGTGTAGAGTCCTAATTCAGGAAATTAGGTTCTAAGCCTAGAAAAGGTCGTGATTTTGGCGCCTGCTGAGGAGTAGTGGTTTGGGAGTAGAGGTTTCGTGGCTTGGTGTTGTGCTTGGTTTCAGAAGGGACCGTGTTGCGTAGAGGAGAGTCTTTGTGTTTGTTCTAGTACTTGTTGTAGGTGTCCTGGATGCTATAGAGGATATTCAGAAATCGTTGGCCGTCTGGTCCACCAAAGAGTGCGTGGAGCCAGACTACATGTTTTGTGTGGTTTTAGACTTGATTTCACAAGAGTGGCCATCTCGAGCGTGCATAAAGATTTTGAAAGTGCATGCACATGGTTTTAAAAAGGAAAAGAAAAGAATAGTTTTGAAGGCATGGTTTTGTGGTTTTGTAGCCTATTGGGCGGTGGTAAACTACCTAGTTTGGTGTTGCGGCATCCGAAAGAGATGCCAATGCTTGTGTGCTAGGTGTTAGTAGATTGCCCTTTTGGTTCGATAGCATCTAAGTGTAATGCCTGTGTTTGGTTTCCCTTGGCATAGGTTGCCGAGTTGTTAGGTGGGATGCATACTGGGTGACTGTTGAGTGATCACTCATGTGTGCTTTGTTTTTGTATATTTTGGCAGGTGTAGGATAATAGTTGTTGGTTACTAGTGCATATAGAAGGAGTCACGTCGCCATACATCAGGAATCCAAGTAAGTGTTAATTTAGTATTCTTTCTATTGTTTAGTGGATTATTTACTATTGAGGGTATTTAGCCTTAATTACTTTATTAGTGTAATTGTTGGTTACTAATAAAGATAAAAATAATTAAAATGGAAATTTATAGCTAGGTTAGGTGGTAGTGACTTAGGGATCGTTGCAGTATAGTATGTATTAAACCATATGTAGCTAATGTAAGAAAAACTATTTTATATATTCAAACATTACCTAAAAGATTTTGAAAATTATGTATAGATAATGGTGTTAAATCTAGAAAATTTAACATATGGAAACTTAATAACAATGTTTTACAATGGGAAAAAAAGATCTTTTAAGTGCAAATGATTGGATTAATTTTACTACAATTCATAAATTTTAAAAATAATTTATTATGCTACTAAGGTATTATATGGAGAATTTATCTTAACAGACCTCTTCTTTTAGCTTATCTTTTCAATACTAAATTTATATGGACAATTTATCTTAATGGTCCTGTTATTTTACCTAATCTATTATGATGACTCTATTAGTAAGTATAGTCTCATGTCACTTAATGAGAAGTGATGAGTGTGGACTATATAGTCACAAGTTTATGCTAGAGTAATTTATGACTTAAGCATTTTTTCCTGTAGTACGAAAATGAAAAGATTTTGAATTAAGTAGGTTATGGAGTACGATCATGGATTGTGGGTCGTACCGAGTGGGCCTTGCGCTCGTGTTGTGACAGGTGATACCAAAACAACTAACCAACCAAAAGTGTGAGAAAATGAGAGTATCTACATCGATTAGTGATCCAAGCATGGACCTTGACGTCAAGAATTTAAGTGAGGCATGGTATGATAACATTGTTGGTGTGTATAATCCAATATCGCTTACAGAGAAGCGATGAGTGAGTAGACCTGGAAATGGAACCTAAGCTAGTCTGGCCCAAACCTAATAGGGCCAAGGGTTAGGCTAGGGTTAGGGATTTTCTCCTGTAGCCCAATTTAGGCTCGAACCCGACACAAACATGGCTCGACCTAGGCCAGAATTTCTGGCCCATTTTAGGCTTGAATTTATGGCCCAAATTAGACTCTAAATAAAAATATGTAATTTTAAATATAAATATTAATTTTTAAGCTATAATAATTATTTTATAATGTATTTTAAGTACGTAAAATAAAACATAAACGTCCATTTTAAAAATAGAATGTCCTATATAACAAAAGAAACATCCTATTTAAAGGAATGGCCGTTTGTTTTTTTAGGAGAATTTCTTGACTAAAAAATGAGTGTCCGTTCCTTTAAATAGGACATCTATTTTGTTATACATGATGTCTATTTTTTTAAGAGAATTTCCTAACTAAAAAACGAACATCCCGTCCTTACAACAGACGTTCATTTTTTATTGATTTTATATTCATCAAAATTTCAATGGCTACAAAATATAATTGTTGGATGAAGTAGACCTCCATTTTCAGAAATGGACATCCACTTCCATAAATGATTGTTCGTTTCTCCAAAATAGACATCCTTTTTTTTCCTAATTTTTTTTACTTTTAAATTTCAACAACTATAAAATAAAGTCATTGGATCAAGTGGACGTCTGTTTCCAGAAATGGACATCCAGTTCTAGAAATAGACAAAAAACAAATGCTCGTATTTTTCTTGATTTTTTACTTTTAAAATTCAATGACTATAAAATACAATCGTTGAATTAAGTGAGCGTCCATTTTCAGGAAGGGACGTCCACTTATAGAAACAAATGTAAAAAAACAATGTCCATTTTGTTCGAATAATTTCTAACAATTGCATTTCTAACTGTTGTAAAACTTAATTAACAATTTTATCCTTTTCCAATAGATATGTTTCTATCAAATGGAGCCTCGAAGCATTTATAAATTGTAACACCTATAATTTCATTGCCTTCTTAGTTATGCAAATTACTGAATTAATTGAAGACGTTTGTGAGTGACACGTGTTCTCAATGCGTAGTTATGGCGTACATTGGTGACACGTACTCTTGACAAATATTATTGGCGCGTTGTCTTGTGCCAGTTTTTAGTAATTCAGTAGTTTGTTGTTGGATTTGGTGTCGTAATTTTGTTTGGATGATATTATCTTGATGTTTTGAGGACGAGTTGATGTTTAGATCCTTATGGAGATTTATGATGAATAATTTTGAATTATTATTGGAAATTAATATGGAATTTTGGGTGTTCACTTAATTATTGGTTTCTACTTGCATAAGCCATTTGATTTAATGATAAGTGATTATGTGGAGTGGATTTTTGTGCATGGTAGTACTCATGCACGTGGCTTGCTTGGGTATGGCGTGTGTGCAAGTGTAGAGTTTGATTTGCCAAGTGCAATTTGTGGTTGTGTAAGTGGCTATGGATGTTGTGACTCGTGATTGTGGGCATGCATTGCTTACACTCTGGATGGTGTGGGTGTTTTCTTTGGCTCGTGCCTATTTAAGGCGCAATGAGGGCTATCTCTCTTCATTTTCTTTTCTTCCAGTGTGTGAGAAAATGAGGGGAGGGCTTCTTGAGTTTTCTTTTGCTCCTTCTTCTTCTTGTGTGAGGACAAGAGAGTGGTGAGGGGGAGATGAGGTCTATGTTCTTTCGGGTCGTGTGCTTGTGCTCCTGAGGAAAAAGCTAATATCGAACGACGCTTCTTTTCCATAGTTGTGAGCCATGGAAGTGAGTTTTGGCTCAACAATGGTTAGATTCACCTTCCTCTCTTCTTGCATGTTGGTTTTTGGCTTGGATCTTGGCATGCATGTTGATTTGTGTTGTTTTTCTTTATTATGGTCACCACATGGAAGGTTGCAATGCAAGCTCACATGGAGAGGAGGAAGTTTCTTCGCTGACAATCGCCTCCCCATCGTGTTTGTGCCTGTGGAGGTAAGTTTTTGGCTCCATTGCTGATGGGTTCACCTCTCCTCCTTGCATGCAAATTGATCGTGTGTCCCCTTGCTGTGGGTAGTTGACGTGGAGGTTTGCCGTGTGCCATGCAGAGGTGGAGAGCTCTAGTCATCATCCTTACATTGGAGGCTACATGGAGGTGAGTTTTGAGTCTACGGTTGTTGGGTTCTCTTTTTCCCTCTTTGCATGCACAAGTTTGGAGTTGATCTTTGAGTTTTGATTCTTGATGGGTGTTGGGTAGGCTCATGTGTGCTTGGTTGGAGGAGAGAACTTTTGTGTGGCAAGTTTCGACGTAAGAGGTCACCAACATTGAGCTTTTGGATTTTGTGTGGGCTTCATTTCAACGTACACACCTTTTGGATTCCTTCTTTCGTGCTTAAAAACTTGTGGAATAATCATGCATGTGTTGATCCAGCTTGTGGAGGATTTGCTAGATTTTTTTTATGATTTTACAGTATTTTACAGTGAATAATAAGATGGGTTCATTTTCTGTTTCACTGTTTATGGCATATGTATGTTGGTTTTTATGGAAATTATCTTGAGTATTGTGTGGATGCTACTCCAGAAAGAGAAAGAGAGGGAGGAAGAACCAAAACCACAAATCATGAATAAGGGATAAATCAGAGTCGCCACCTAGTCTATTAAGAAAGGAACCAGAAGATCAGAAAAATTGGAAAACACAAAATAGATGACAAAATGCGATAAGAAACACAAAATGAGAAATTCCATGCCAATGGATGCGACACAAGAGTCATTACGAGTCAAAGAAAGGATAAGGACCCCTATTACGCATGGAAAAGGTGTTAGTCAACTTCATACGTCCAACGAATCGGTCTTTTTTGACTTGTACGACCATATGTGTGGCTATGTAGGCTTGTTCATGCCAATTTATGTTTTCCTTTAAGCCAAATGATGCGAGGATGCGAAAATATGATGCAATAGTTACAAAACAAGAAGTGAGTCTGAGTGGAAACCAAACATGGATGCATGGGTTTGGATAAACAAGCAAGAGGACTCGGTCTAATGATGGCCAAAGTCCCTAGAAAATCCACACAGGTGGTCCATGTAGGTCCATCGTGGGTCCAAAACAGATCTCATTATCCAAGGAAACTAGGCAAAAATCCAAAACGAAAAATAAATGCATGGCAGTAAAGAGCAACAAGTAGGGATCACAGAGGATCAAGCTATATTGTGAAAATAGAATAGGCAATGAGCAAACAAAAGGGGCTAGGTTGGCCCGTGCTCTAGACTAGGGAACCCACGCATATAGCTCGTGCTATCGACCCAAGACCTAGAGATTGCAGCAAGTGGCCGACCTTCATCACTTTTCCCAAACCACAATGGAATTGAAGAACATAAAGCAAACATCCAAAACTGAAGAAGGGTCATGCATGAACAAGAAAACACAAGCAAAGCTAATTAAAAGGACATGGGCCATCCCCTCCACCTCAGGCCATCTTCGACGGAATGGACGTCTTTCGCTGGCCATGGACAAGACTAGTGAAATCTATCCATCCTCTAGGGCGTTTCGAGGACTTCATGGGGAGTATAGGGAAGACTCAGGAAGCAACCAAATGAAATGCACATGCATGGGTCTCTCCCTCCAACCAATTGGGTCATGCTGACGATACTCTCCTCCGTTCGACCATCAGAATCGATTGGGGATTGAGATAGAGCAATGCACAACATGGGTGGATGAAGGAGAAGAGAAGGGATGCCATTGGACAAGCTGGACCACATGTTCAAGGGCTATCGACCTCCCATGGATTGATGATCGTCCGCCAGTGAGATGCAAAGAAGAAGAAAAAAACACACAATGAAAAAGGCCACTGCTAACTATAACACAATAGTTAAGGAATGGTAAACAAGTTTTGGGAAGGAGAAGCGTACCTATAGAGCACCGAAACGTATCTCCCTTGTTCAGTTGGCTGGCTTCTTCAACAGCAGACAGGAAGTGAAAATCGGTAGTCGAAATGGGGCAAGGATGTTGTGAAGATGAAGGTGGGTGACTGGTTATGCTTGGACGAGGGAGTGGGAGCAATTTGGTGAACTGAGGAGGCTTGTGCAAGCGGTGGAAGTGCTGGGTTTCAGTGGCTACAGGTGGATGTCCATCGGATTTCCAGAGAGAAATTGAAGGCTGGCGAGGGGCTGGAGGACAACGGGTGAGCTTGGGGAGCAAGGTGGATGTGTAGTGGACGTGTGGGAGTGAGCAGCAAACAAAGGATCCCAACGTAGGAGATGTGGGGGGCTTAAATAGAGAGGTGGTTCGAATCTAGGCCATTGATCTCTAACTGCCCTCATCCTCAATCAATGTGTCATGATAGGAAATTAAAACTACGTGGGGCGTTTCATGGTCCAGATGTAATGTGGGACGCGTAGATCTAGGCCAACCAATGGGAGACAAGGATTTCGTGGACCTACAATAAATGGACAAGTCTAAACCTTGGATGCTGGCACTGATCTGGGGCACCCATGTATCCTGGTCGTGCACATGGGTCGTGCTATCAGGCTGCAAGAGTTCTAAGATAGACTGCAAGCAAACGGCATAAGTCCGGTCCACCAAGCATTCAAGCCATGAAGGGGATCAAGTGAATTGGTTTTGGGCTTGGTTAGGGTAATGTTGGATTATTGTTGGTAGGGGCTTTAGGTGATAAGGGTGGTTGTGCCGACCGACCAACGGATTTTGCCAGAGAAGCTAACTACCATTTGAGGACAAAATTCGAGGTGTCTACAAGTATTACTCATCCAATCCTTGTGTTTTTTATTTCAAATGATAGAGTATCTTGAGATCTTTGTTTTGTTATATTATTTGCAATTTTTGGATGCGTATAGCAAAATATGGATGAGTTTTTCAAGGTTGTTTAGTTTAGTTTAAAGGCTCTGGTTTTCTACTGGAAGCATAGAAGACAGTTGCATAGTCTAGGCATGTGTCTTTGGCGTGTGTATCTAGCATGTAATGTTCGTGCGTTTCGAGTTTGATAGCAAGTCTAGCTTGTTTCCAGAGTTATGTTTTTATTCTTTAAATGGTATTAAGTTTTTCTAAAATGAATGTTTTTCAAAGAGATTTAAGAAAATGTTGAGGATGTTTTTGAAAAGAGTTTTTCCTTGGTTTTGTTGTGGTCCAAGAGACTAGAGGGTCGTGCTATTGGGACCAGGGGATATAATGATATTCCTAGGTGGCCAAGCAAGAAGCCTAGGTGTAATACCTAGGGTTGTAATATGAAACAATATGTATTTTGATATTTGGAACTTAATATCAATGGTTGTGCCTTGGGACTTGTTCTCCTATGATTATGGGAATGTGTGCTTGTGTTTGAATGGGTTGTGAATGTCTTGTGTGGTTGGAACTCATACACTCTCTCTCGACCCTAGAAATGAGGGTCAAGCGAGAATTGGTGGTAGAAATTGGTGGTGAGAATAAGTGGTGAAAATTGGTGACGAAAATTGGTGGCGAGATGTCCAAATAGTAATATGTTAGAAAAATAGTAAACATCGCCTACTCACGTGACACCCGTGTTTTTTGCTGATTTCCACCTGCATCGCTGAGATTGCTTCGTCTCGAGGTTGTCTCTTTGACCAAGCCAATTGCGTGGGTTTATAAACCCATGCCTAGCTCTCTCGTAATGGAGGCAAAGAGAAAGAACAAGAGAGAGAGAGAGAGAGTGTGTGTGTGTGTGTGTGAGAAGAGGAGAGGGAGAACTGTGAGTAGTTGTTGTTGGTGAACCACCGTCGCTAGAGTTTGCGGCAAGAGACAAAGCTCATCGTCGGCAACGCGTCGACGCTAGGAGAGGCTCGCCGGAGATCGCTGGAGTTCGTCGAAAAACTATGGAATGTTGGCAACCTCGAAACAGTACACATTTCCCTCCCTCTTTTAATTCCTAGAGATCATGCCTAGGTGTATTTTGATGTGTAGAAGATCATGGAAGCATGAAAACAAGATAAACATGTGGGAGAAATGATTTATGAATTTGTAGGAATCACATTTAGGGTTTTTGGAAAAAATATGAATGATTCCTGAAAATAGATAGAAATCATGTTAATCCTATGTTCTGATGGTGTTAAATGATGTCTATACATGCTTTGGATATTCCTAAATGGTCCCTGTGATTTTTATGGAATTTTCAGTGATTTTCCCAGCGTTTCTAGAGATGGATTTTGTTTGAGTTTTCTGAACTGACCGTATAAGGGTCAGGCAGTTTTCACTAGTGAGAATCGCTAGCGGATTCTCCTAGCGGAAATCAATGACAGATCTCACTGGCAAAAATAGCTAGTGGATCCAAGTGGCGGTTTTGACTAGCAAGATTGGCTAGCGAATCCGACATTTTCAGTAACTCAGACCTTGTTTTTAGTAATTATGCTTTGATTAAAATGTGAATAAATCCTACTATTACATGTGAACTGATAAATGATTAAATGCATGAGATCATGAGAACCATGATGATATAAACAAATGTGAAATAAAGTGTAATGAAAATAATTTCCTAAAACAAGTAGGAAATGCCTAGTAATGGTTATGAACCAATAAATGAACGAATAGTGTGATCATGGTTAGTGAGAACCATGAATGTGAAAATAAAAGATTGAGAATGAGTTTAGATAATGATTTTGAAAGTGATTTAAAAGAGTTTTAAAGGAAGCCACATATGTTTTAAATGATTTGTGGAGATTTCTAGGAACCACATAAAAGCCAAGTGGCTACAACGACAAGGGGTAATGAGACCTTTGAGTAGTCGGGGACAAGCCTAGGCTGTGGTTGTCGAGTTGGTCTAGGGAGAGAGCCTCATGACTGTGTGTAGTTGTACAATTGTAGGGTCCAGAAGGTGATAAACCGAGAATCCCTCAGTGCAGGTGTTGGTCTGGTCTGGGGTTAGAGTTCCTAGGTACTCGGACACCCAGGGGCGTCATAGAATAGATGCACTCCGTGCTAGCACCAGTAAAGGTACGCCACTTTGAGGCTGTGGCTAGGGCGGCTGAACTCTTGCACGGGGTGGTTCACCGCAGCACTACAGTGTGACGGGGATGGAGCCTTGCCAACTGCTTGTGGCCATGTTGATCACCTGTGGCCAGGGTGATACAATAGGTTTTGAGATAGATTGAGATTTTGTGGTTTTTGCTAGTTCCAGCCTTATTTTGTTGTGACTTGAAATATGGAATGAGTTGTGTTTTAGGCTGGAATCCAAATAAGAGAAATGGCTTCCCAAAATGCACAAAGTGATTTGAAAATAAGCGTGAGATTTTAAAAGAAAATGACAAAAGAGTTTTGAAAAGTCATGATTTATAAATGTTTTCCTTCAACTGTGTATGTTGGTTTTTCGAGAATCGTGTTTTCCTTGTAGCTTTGATAGTGGTTTAGGTTTTCCGCTTTGATGTGTGTGTTTTGGGGCACGTACTGGGTGACTTGACGTCACTCATGTGTGGTTTTAAATTGTTTTGTTTCATGTGCAAAGTTGGATGTGCAGCCTTACTTTGGTACGATTTTCGATGTTCTTTACCCACACACAAGTCTGGGTTGTGATTTGAAGTTATTTAATTGTTTATTCCTGCTAAATTAGATTTAACTAAATTATTTGGGTAGTTTCTGTACTATTGTGTAGTGTTGGGACGTTATACTTGGTTGAGGTTCTGAGACCAAATTGTTGTCGATAAGTGTCATTAGATCCTAGTGGTATGACATGCCTGGATTGGTGTTCATGAAACCAAGACTGAGGTCCATGGGTTTAGGTGCTCACTAGACTCAAAGCTATGATACGCTGATTGCTCTAGGTATAGAGACTTGGGGTGTTGGTTGGACTTAAAGGTTAGAGACTCTGATTGTTCCGGGCATTGAGACTAAGACGTCGAGAGGGTGGACTCTGCACAGTGTGGGCTAATATAGGTAGATGCACATGCCTTATTTGTGGTGACGTCTTGAGAAAGGACAACGTTTTTGAGGAGGGTTAGCACTTTGAGGATCCTTCACAGATGTTGGATTTTGGAACGAGTAAGTACCTTATAAGGTAGCTTGTCCTTGGAGTGCAATGCACCTCATTGGTTGCGTATGGCCAGAGTCAATTGCTTGACATCGAGCAACATGACTTAGTTATCTTTAGCCTGTGTGGCATCAAAGTTTTCAGTGTTTTCACCTATGTGGCATTCAGCTAGAGAAAGCTTTCTAAATGTTGGATTTTGGAACAAGTAAGTTCCTCGTAGGGTAGCTTGTCCATGGAGTGCAATGCACCTCGTTGGCTGCTTATGGCCAAAGTCAGTTGCTTGACATCGAGCAACATGACTTAGTTATCTTTAGCTTGTGTGGCATCGAAGTTTTCAGTGTTTTCACCTATGTGGCATTCAGCTAGAGAAAGCTTTCTAAATGCACGTCAAATAGTGCATCATGCTTTTTAGAGTTTTGACTTGTGTGGCTCGAGTTGTAGGGAGATGTCATTTTAGAGTTTTTGGCATGTTCCTGAGCTTTAGTAGGTTTACAACAGTGATATAGATTTTAATGTTATGTGTGACCGTACGTTGCAAGGAGAGACCCGAAGTGCATGGGACGAGGCCATGCTCACTAGAAGGCAACGAAGAGGGTGTTGCATCTAAGGAGGATTTCGACTTGAAAACACCAAGCAAAGGTAAAAAGCAAAATGAAGAAAAGGATAAGGAACGTAGCTGCCACCTAGTCTATTCAAAACGAAAGATAAGGAATATCAGATGCACATAAAAGATGTATATGCAAGCAAGAAAATAAGAATGCAAGACTCTAATACCAATGGATGAAACACATATGGTCATCACAGGTAGAGAAGGGGTATGGACTCCTATTATATACGAGAAAGGTTTTAGACACCCCCACATGCTCGACAAAGTCAATCTCTCAATGCTTAATCCACTCATGTGTATGACAATGTAGGCATGCAAGCGCTCAATAATGTATGCCATGTGGAAAATGTGGGATACCATGCAAATGTGAGTAAAACATGCTGTGAGGAAAATCAGATTATGAGAAACAAAAGCAATGCAATTGTTCAATGCAAGTAGTGCTCCGCTAGGCTATTGTGCACTAAACTAGGATGATGCACCAGGGTTAGACACCAAATAAACACATCAGTCTCAAGCACCATATTCATACATTGAGACCATGGGCTATATAGACGCATATCCCTAACATGCCCTAGGAACTCTGGTTTAGAAGGTCAGCTTTCATCGCACAAATCTAATGTGTTCAAAGGTTGATTGAATCTAGAAACCATCTAAACATGCAATGGATAAGTATGCAATGACAAAAACATGAGTGCCAGCGAATTGCAACAAAAACAACTCATGTACCACAACCCATCAGTTCCATCACTATGGTGCCAAGACTAGGGACTACTAGTGAGGCACGTGGCCGAGGCATGGGAAGTATGAGGTCATGGTCTCATTTAGAGCATCACAGAGGTGATGAGAGGTGGGAACATGTGTGGGGATTGGTCATGCCTTGCATTCAAGTGCCAATTGCCTCATGTGAGTGTCAAGAACGCATCATCAGAACAAGAAATAGAGGATGCAAACGAGAAAACTGCCATGAAATGTAGAGAATTCGACAATAATGAGGCTATGTAGAGTGAGAGAAAAGAGAATTATGCTAGTTCATGGGTTGCTTACTTGTGTTGGAGCTCTAAATGTACCTCTCGACATCGACGGCTTATGTGGTGGTCCTCTTTGGGTTGCAATTGCTCTAGATGTGCCGATCGAGGATGTGTGGGTCTCTCGATGGCTCAAGGATCTCTCCCTCACTTAGGTACGCTCAAAGGGATGCAAATGGTAGAGAGGAGTGATGAATGCTTGGTTGTGTGGTGCTTGATTGTGTGCTTGGTGTACTAAAAGTGTAGAGAGTGTGAGAGTGCTAGTGGAAGCGATTGCAGAATGGACAAGAGAGCTTTATGTTGGCGATGAAGGCTGTTTTATAGAGGCTCTTGCAGCATGAGAATTGCTAAATTCTAAGTGTTTTTCAAACTCTCAGCTGTAATGTAATGTAAGGGATTAAATTGGGTTCTGATGGTTAGGTGAGGGGCATGATGGTCAAGGCACACTAAAGAATATCCCTAGATTCGTAACAACTAATGGGAGGCTCAAAATTGCAAGTCCAAATGTGATTGGACAATTAAATCCTTACGTAGTAGAAATTGGCTCAGGTTGCTGTGCTAGCATTGTGCGCTAGGAAAACACGCCAATAGCACACACCATTGCCATGTGCCAGAGACACACATTTGATACACACTTCTAATACACACATCTCCTTTGCACATCAATGGGCTGCACTATCCTAATTCTGGGCCCATTGTTTGGATCTTGGGCTAATCGCTTGAGTGCTTGTACCATGGGCTAGCTCTAGGTGCTTAGGGGTTGTGGTTCTAGATGGATTTGTGGTGTTGACTAGGTTTGGGCTGCTGGGTAGGTCCATCACGACTAGAGCAAGTTCTTTTGAAGGAATCTGTTGATGAGCAACCACGAATCCGAGTTGTCTACAGATACCCCTCTCTGAGTGAGGTAGACAGAAGCGAGACTGATGCATAAGGTTAACAAGACACCTCACCTGAGGTCTACGAGAGGGTGCTATTGTTGTTGGCTTTGAGTCACTTATTTGGAGGATTCACCAACAATCATGACTAATCACCCTTGCAAAAATTGATGCAATGCGATGCGATGTAGTGCTAGTTCTTGAGCATGATGCTAATGCAAGGTAAAGAAACATTGATGCGATGCTAAGCATGCAATGCTAGTGCTAGAGTATGTTGTTAGTGTTGATGCTGGGGTATGATGCTAATGCAGATGTTGGGGTATGATGCTAGTGTTGATTGACACTTAATGGTGTCACTTGGATATTTGACGATGTCAACTAAACATTTGATGGTGTCAACCGGATAGTTGGGGATATCAGCACAATGAAAGAGGCATAAGACAAGCTAACAAATTAGCCAACCAAGATGTAGTCAAGATAGTTTATTACCTAGACATTTTGACGGTGTCATCCAGATAGTTAGGGATATTAGCCTATAAAGAACGAACTTGTGAATCGAGATGCAATCAGGATAGTTTTTGAAAGTCAGAAAAGGAATGAACTTATCGACTAGGATGCAGCTGGGATAGTTTATAGGAGCTAGGATAGAATGAACTTGTCGATCGGGATGCACTCGGGATAGTTCGTAGAAGCTAGAAAAGAGCAAACTTGTCAATTAGGACATAGTTGGAACAATCGTGGAAGCCAAGAAAGAATAAACTTATCGATTGGGACGTAGTTGGGACAGTTTGTGGAAGCTAGGAAAGAGTGAACTTGTCAACTGTGACACAACCAAGACAGTTCGCGAAATGTAGGAATTCCATCTGTGTGGATCGGAACACCAATAAAGGAGCTAGATCTCGTCGATCCAGAACAAAGTTTTAAAAAAGGCAAGCGAGACTTCATTTGCCTAGAGTGAAGTAACAAGAAAATAGATTAGAGTTCATTCACCCAGAGTGAAGATCTAGAAAAGGCAAGTTAGACTTCATCTGCTCAAAGCAAAGTTTCAAGAAAACATACTAGACTTTGTTTGCTGGAGCAAAGTTGCCAGGAAATAGACTAGACTTCATCCACTTAAATCGAAGATCTAGAAAATTGAAGCTAAACTTCACCCACCCAGAGTGAAGTCACAAAGCAAAGAAACAAACTAGACTTCATCTACTAGGAGCAAAGATCCAAAAAAGGTAAGCAAGGCTTCGTTTTCTCGAAGTGAAGTTACAAGGAAACAGACTGAACTTCGTCTACTTGAAGCGAAGATCTAGAAAAGGTAAGTGTAGACACCCCATATGCTTGCAATTAGACCTTAAACCCTAAAATTAACTCAAAATCCTAAAATTCTCTTAAATCAAATTCAAAACCCTAACCTTAGACCTAAACCCCAGCACTAAACCCTAAAACTAACTCAAAATCCTAAAAGTCTCTTAAATCAAATTAAAAAACCTAACCCTAGATATAAAGCCCAGCATTAAGCCCTAAAATTAACTCTAAACCCTAAAACTAACTCAAGACCCTAAAATTAACTCAAAATCCTAAAATCCAACCTAAATCATATCCAAAATCTAAAACTAATCAAAACCCTAAGTCAAACCCAAAACCCTAATTTCAAACCCTAACAACCTATAACCAAGTCCCACCTTCACCATAACAACCTCTAACCACTTAAACAAACTTAACCAATCCCCATCTTCACCATAACAACCTATAACAACCTCTAACCACCTAAACAAACCCTAACTACTTCCCACTCTACCATAACAACCTATAACTAACCATAACCACTTATAACAACCTACTCAGCCATTGCAAGCCTATAA
>JAMKQA010174469.1:0-10316 GCA_024699735.1 Posidonia australis
TTCTTCTCTCACAAAATGGGTGTCTTCGAATGGCTGCTCTAGGGGCCTTTTTATAGTGGTCTCTAGGGAGGTTACAAAGGGGTCTTGCAAATGAAAAGCCTCGAATATTCGTTGGCATATTTGTTTGCAAGAGTAACAGCCCGAAAGGTGGAAGGTCAGCAGCTAGAGCTGGGCGCCAGGTTGGTGCGCCACCTTGGTGCTCCACTTGCGTGCGCCACCTTGGTGCGCCAGCCCTGCTCACATGATTCTGGACTTTGGCTTGCTAATGGATTTGGGGCTTGGTTCAAGGGCTGATCACATTCAAAGCAACATAAGGACACTCATTCCTGGGTCACCTCAAAATCGGGGTGTCTACAATACTGAACCATTTTGGTATGCCATTTTTCTGTCACTTTGGTCCTCTAGTCGTAGTTTGGTCACCTGATTTTGGACGGTCAACGTAATCAGTGGATTTCGATTTTTGGTATACCGATTTTGACCTAAGTGTTGACATTGACTTGATTCGATCGATCGATCCAGATCAGTCTACCGAACTAGGGATTTTCGGCATACCGAATCCCATTTTTGGCATGTAGAATCAGGGCCCAAATATGTTTATAAAATGTGATTCTCGAGGATTTTCCGGATTGGTTTGTATTGTCCCTTTGAGATGGGATTATGGGCCGTTAGTGGTGGTCCCTTGGGACACCTGATGTGTTGTTTTGCCAATGTTTTGGAAGAGTTTTCAAAGATATAAAAATGGTTTAAAAGAAATGGTTGGCCTGTTTTGGAAATTGGTTTTCCTAGTTTTCTATGTACGGGCCGAGACAGTGTAGGACCGTGTCATCGGGACAAAGGAATGTGACGACATTCTCAGATGGTCAGCCGCGACTCCCTTGCTGAGGTCGAGAGCCAAGATATCTGAGGCTGAGGGGAGTTGGGTCTTGGAGGTATGAGACCCCTTGACTGTCGTCTCAAGGCTAGGATTGTGGTCTACAGGTTGAAGTGTCTTGTGGCATGACGGGGAGGTATGATACTCCTGTTGTCGCTGTGACCACTAAGGCTCTGGTGTCGTCGGGTGTGGAGGTATGACACTCCCTCCTGAGCACCGTGTGTGGAGGACGACGTGAGGAGGCGGACCTTGTGGTAGCCATTGCAAGTGGGACACGTGCCCCATAGCTGGTAGCGTCCTAAGAGACAAGATAGCCTTCCTAGTGAGGGGTTGGCTTTGTGAAGATTCTCCAAGTAGGGAGAATCATGGGATGGTGATCGCTCCTGCACAGGGTGGCTTCACCATGACAGTGCAGAACACCATGGTTGCTCCTTAGTAGACTGCTTGTGCCAGAGTTTGGTTACGTGGCGCTGGGCTTCCCAACTCACTGTGTGTGGTTTTGGCCATTGAGGGCCGTGCTTGTGGTTTTGGGCTAGTAGAGCCCCGTTTGTGGTTTTGGCTGGTGTGGGCCTGGCTTGTGGGATTTGAAATAAAATGGTTTGCAAAATTAATTTAAAAGGAAATTTAATTTCATGAGTGACAGAAGTCACCTATTTTGATATTTTCTATTTGGCTTTAATTTTTTTGTGATTTAAATTGTTTAAATTGTTACGGGAAATTTAGGGCATGACACAACCAACCTAGCCCCCACTTGTTTTCCCATCTTATGTTTTGTTTTTTTGCATTGTACCTCCATCCCTTGTGTTCCTTGCTTATCACTCTTTACAATCATGCACTTGTTTTCCATTTTGGACTTTTGCCTAAGTTGCCTGGACAATGAGAAGTCTTATGTTTGGACCCGTTTCTGAACTCGCAGTGGGCCTACACAGACCACGTGCGTGGATTTCGCAGGGTTACTGCCATCATCGGATTGAGTCCCTTTACTTGATTATTTACCTTTCGCATCCATATTTGCCTCTTGCTCTGATCATCTTCTTGTTTTGCATCAATTACATCATGTTTTTGCATTCTTGCATCTCTTAGCTTAAAGGCAAACATAAATTGGCATGAATATGCCTACATCGCCACATATAGTTGAGTGAGTCAAGAAAGACCAATTTGTTGCTCGTATGGAGGTGCCTAATACCTTCCCCATTCATAACAGGAGTCCTTATCCTTTCATTGGCTCACTTTTGGCCCTTGTGTTGCATCCATTGGCACGGATTCCCTTGTTTTGTGTTTTCCAATGTATTTTGTTATTTGATTTTGTTCTTGATTTTCCATGTCTTTCGGCTTTCTTTCCAAATAGACTAGGTGGCGACTCTAATTTTTATTCCTTATCCATTTGTCATTTGTGGTTTTGCTTTCCCGTTGTTCCTCTCGTTCCCAACATGAGGTAGCATCCACACAGTTAGGTGGAGTGTGTGCTGGGTGACCATTTTGAGTAGTCAGTCACATGTGCTTTGGTTTTGGTATTTTTTTGGCAGGTGTAGAATAGTTGTTGGTTGCTAGTGAACATTGTAATCACGATGCCACACATCAGTGATTCTGGTGAGTTTGTAGTTTAGTTTATTTCTATTGTTTATTAGAATTATTTCTATTTAGTGTACTTAGATTTAATTGCATATTTAGTGTAATTGTTAGAAAATAATAATAAAATGAAAATGTAGTTAGGTTGGAGTCATAGCAACTTGGGGGTTATTACAACCAATGATCCATGCTACTCACCTACGGTAGCAATCCGTGCCTGTCAATTGTAGTGGCAAGTCGCACGTATGATCCACGTTGGACCTATTGCTAGGCCTACTGCATGGATTTTGGGCCTGTTTCCTTGCATGTTAGAACACAAAATGAGCTTGAGCTCCTAAGGATCGTGGTTTTATTAAGGTTTTGGGCGAATTTAAGATCTTAGGATAATTTGGAGGTGTGAAATGAGCTTTGGCATTGGGAATAGCCTCGTCACAATAGGAGCGATGGAGCGAGCTCTTCCAACGAAGCCTACCAATGAGTAGTTGCTAAATTGGAGTGTCTACAAGGTGATTTAGGGCACCTCAAAGTTTTCCATTCTTAATTGACTCTTTGAAATGCAAAAAATGGGATATTTACACAACCCTCGCCTAAGAGGTCTCCAACATCGAGATGATAAACCACCTAGCACTCGACCGTATGAAGAATTAGTTAGAGCTTCTCCAAGAAATATCTTAGCTTGACGGCCAACCTTGACTAGAGGAGGGGACCTTGATGGATGTTGACACCATTCTCACAACTAGGACCTATTCCAAAGGAGGTGGAGTGAGAGAAAGAAGGAAGGATCTATGGAGACAACCTCAATGTTCCAAAACTTTACACTCTAGTAGACTCTCAAGCTCGCATCTTGAACATTGTTGGGAGACACCTCCCCCTGCCCTATCCTTAAGGAAGGGTGGTCAAGGAGGATGTAATGTTCTACGATTACCACCACAAGGGTAGACATGACAACAATGACTATCAAGTCTCTTAAGGTAGAAAATCAAAGAGTTGGTGCAAACATGGTTCTAAATGTCAACACATGTCGACGAATATCGCTAACACATGTTGGTTTCCCAAATTAGGGAAAACATGTAAGTGTATTTCTGGAATTACTATTGACCAAAATCTAGTTTTTTGTCCTTAGCATACTCGTTATTTGTGCCAACATGTCATATTTATAGATGACATGGGTGACTCAAGCAAATCAAGATCTAACTAGATGTGTTTTTCTTCTTTTTTTGTAGCCTTCTCCTTCCTCCTCCCTCCATCCCTTTCTTGTTGACTTGCTGCTACTTACACCTCCTAACTTAGTGTCGGGAATAGGATACAAATCTGTATACTAATATAGCCATGTATCATTTCCAATATTTGGGCATTCTCTCATCTATACTTTCTCATCCAATTAAATGTTGTGAGAACTATTCATTTCAAACATATACTAAGCATTTTTAAGTATCATTTATACATTTATTAAGTATTTTTAAGTACTATTTATACTTCAGGATATTTGTCTTAGGTTTATATAGTGCATTTTAATGTGATACATGCTTAGAAAGTGGATCTAAGTAGTCCTAGATGTAGATTATTATTAGTTTAGATTATCCTAAAGTTTCATATTGAAATTGAAATTTTTTTGATCATTTCCATGAATTTTTGTAAATTTACCACATTTTCACCAACATTTCTACCAATGTCCATTGATTTCCTAATTTTACTGGACAAAAGTCCAACACAAAACAAACAATTAGAACCTTATGTAGAAATCAAAGTATAGCCAACCTCATTAGAGGAAGGGAAGGAGACACTATTCGAGGTGAGTAGAGTAGTTGCTCCTATTATAGGAATGGATGCCCTCTTTAAAGAAATATGGAAAGTGGAAGGAGAGCGATCCCAACCACACACCCATTAAGCAACATGAGCAAAAGGAAAATCTTCTCCAACCTACATTTGCTTCAACATGAGTGGACAACAAACGCTCCACTGATATCCTCTACCATGATGTGATCATGAAGATGGGTTTGAAGGAGTTCGATAGGTTTCTCGTGCCTATAGTGGGATCTCTAAGCACTTGTTGTCACACCCTTCTATTCTTAAAACCATGATGAATGAGACATGTAATCTAGGTACCACACTTAATGATGATATAAGAATTAATATCAATAATTTATAAACCTAGTGTTCCAATACCATCAATACATTATTTTTAATAAAACTTGAATGGACTCCATAAATACAACACAAACATTGTATGTCTATCAACATTTCCACAATAAAATTTGACATATGGTACCACATAAATACTCATTATAAACATTCATTGACTAAAATTCTGTCTATATCGAATGTTATCCAAGTGAATATATAAACATGTTATTCTACTCTTTTTTTCATTATCACATGCTTTACAAAATAGATATATCTTGACATAGAACATATTGATACAAAACATCATTTTCACATGTCCATTATATTATATTACAGTCTACATAATATCCATAATTCAAGCATTAAGACAAAATAGATAAACCCATCATCTATTCCTTTGTATCTTAGTGGATCATCATTATGATGCGTCACTTATGTCATCTGGAAAGATTACAACTAAGGAAACCAATACAACATGTACGTGGAATGTAATAAGATCATTTAAAAAGAGAAAATCATTGACACAAATGTACTTTTATACTCCTTGACATAACACCAAAGGAAATATAATACATTTTACCAAATTATACATATATTCTTACAAAATTATATTTTACTTTCATGAGTGTGACATATTAGCAATGGTCATTGATTGAGGTTCAAATCAAAGAAACACCAACTTAAGATAATTGTATTTCATTTATTTTAAGATAAACCAACACCACATTATTTTCTTGACTTACTTTATTTTTAAAAAAATCCCTAAACATCGTTTGCTACATGATTAGGCATTGGATAATTTTTTTGGCCAAAAGACTGCAGTATCTAGCACATGAGGAGCCTTTAGCCAATTGGCACTTTACCTCAGCTGGATTCAAACCATCATTCTATCTAATTAGATGTTGCAATACGCACCTCTCGCGAATTAGCCTACACCTTGCCCCCAATTAAGCATCACCAAACATTGGCACCCTATAATACTGCCAATTTTGCATCTTTTACATGTAAAATATATAAATTCCTCTACAATATATATCTTTAACCTATTCATTCATGAAATAGACACCGCAATTTAAACACCATAAAATAAGAAACAAAAAGAAGCTATTATAAGATCTCGATTTGATCCAAAAACAAGATTTGGTGGACTTACTAACTTACCCTTTCTTTCCCCATCTCCCTTCCTCCACCTCCACCACCACCACCACCTCCCACCGTAGAACTCCCATCAGAGCAGAACTCCAACACAATGAACAAGTAATGCAACTCCTTTGTTGAAGTCGGTGTAGAGGGTAAGGTAAAATATATTAATTCCTCTACAATAAATATATCTTTAATCTATTCATTCATGAAATAGACAGCTCAATTTAAACACCACAAAATAAGAAACAAAAAAAAGCTATTATAAGATCTCAATTTGTCACCTTTCAAGAATTAATTAAAAGCATTTGATGCAATTTATGGCTTCTAGAAGATCAATTAAAGACCTCATGAAATCAATGGCTAAGATTTATTTTGAAGATCAATGGTTGAGATTAATGATGAAGAGATGAGATAAAAGAAAAGGAAAGAAGTGTGTAAGTTTAGCTATTGATCAAATGCTCTCTTTGGCCACCTCACACAGCACAAGAAGGAAAGTCAAAAGAAGCAAAAGATCATGTTCACACCATCAAAGTTGTTGCCATGCAAATCAAGCAAGATTCAAAAGATCATATCAATCAATATTGGTTGGCTAAATTCAACAACTATAACCTCTCTTGCTATCCTCCATATCGAGCAACATATCAATCAATATTGGCTAGCCAAATTCAACAACTATATCCTCTCTTATTGCGCTAAATAAGACAAGGAGACAATTCAGTAGCAAACAAGGCAACTACAACAATCATTCTCTAGCCAACATTGGAAGCTAAAGAAAGGAAAGAAACCAAGACAAGGCCAGCCAACTATAGCCCCCTTGCGTCCCCTTCTTCTATTTAAGACCCCTTCTCTCAACAATTTACGGGGTGGGGCTGGAGGGCACGGGAGGGGAAGCAGATGGGGGGCATACAACCTTTGTAATTTCAAAATTCAAGCAATGATAATGAAGTTCTCTCTCTAATGATTTTTTGTTCTTCTCCAACTCTTCTATCTCCTTCTATAACTTAGTTGTCGTCTTTTTTTATTAGCTTATATTTAATTGTATTATTGGTTTCCTTACTAAGAATAATTTTGTGTGGTCATGTTCTTCTAGTTTTTATCTTATTTTCATTAGTGTAATCAATGTCTGCTCCTCTACTTCTTTGCACTCTCTTCCCCTTGCTCTAAGCTCCTAGTCATTAGTGTGGTCACTTGTTTTATTCAATTTCATATTGTAGGATGGTAAACAACAATTCTCTCCACCGTTTTATGTTCTTCATCAATTTAATATTTACATCAAGGTTCTAAGAAACAAGACCAAGTCTCTATGGTTCGACTCCCACTTGCCCTTGCTTCGTGTTGGCACTATGCACTTACAGACTTAAAGTTTCTTTGATTTTACATCTAACAAGTTTTTGGTGTCGTTGTCGAGGATTTGCACTTGCATTTCTATTCGATGTTTTTTTTGCTCTTTAAAGTAATATTAAATTTCAAAAAAAATTAAAAATTAAAAAAAATCATTTTATTGAGTTTTTGCATACATTGGAGTGTAGAAGCCATATACAATTGGTTTGAGCGATTTTTGAAGTTCTCTTCTCCTCTCAACTTAGGCACATGTTTGGTGGCTTTCTCCTACTATTGGAGGACACTTTTGGGACAACAACCTTGTTGTTTCATCTCAGTTTGGACAGTCCCTTGGCAATTTGTAATGACCCTTTAGTCGCTACCACGAAACCTAGCTACAAATTTCTATTCAATTAATTTTATCTTTATTATTATATTAACCAACAATTACACTAATAATGTAGCTAAGGCTAAGTACTCTCAACATGAAATAAAACTAATAAACAACAGAAATAAAACTTAACTAACACTCACCTAGATGCTTGATGCTTGGCGGCATGACTCCTCCTATATGCACAAGCAACCAGCCGCTACTATCCTAAACTGCCAAAACATATAAAAACAAAGCACTCGTGAGTGACCACTCAATGGTCACTCAGCATGCACCCCACCTACAACTAGGTAATCTATGTCGAGGGCAACCATGTACAAGCATCACACCCAAATACCGCCAAACCAAAAAGGAAATCTACAGATGCCCAGCACACAAGCTCTGGCATCCCTTTTGAATGTTGCAACACCAAACTAGGCAGTCTACCACCTCTCGGAAGGCCACAAAATCACAAAATCATACCTTTAAAACCATTCTTTTCTTTTCCTTTTCAAAACCATGTGCATACTCTTTCAAAATCTTTTATACACGTTGTGACCATGCTGATGGAACCTTGCACGACTCCTCAGTGCTTGGAAACACACGAGGAATCCTGATATGGTCACGGGAAAGATGGTGAATCCGAGGAGTCACCACCTAGTCTTTTAATGGAAAGACGAGGAAAACCAAGATGCATATGAATGCAAGAAAATGATGCAAATGAATGCGTGTGTGCTCCGTGCTTAATGAATGCAACACTTAGCCATTGTGGGCTAGAGAAAGGGTAAGGATTCTTATTACACATGGGGAAGGTGTTAGGCACCCCCATATGCCAAAAGAATTCGGTCTTTCAAGGTTAACCGCTTGCTCATGATCTAATGTGTGTTTGCTTGTCTACTCCTAATGCACATGCCGAAGATGAATGTGAAAACATGACAAATCTCCAAGAAACAATGAATGAAAGAGAAATGACAAAGAAAATAATCTGAGGGACAATATAGGCATTGAAAATGCCACTTTACTATACGCCCTAGGGTGATGAGGAAAATCATGTAAAAATCAGAAATGTTCGGAAAGCATCATGCAAAACAGCGGAAACTATGAAAATTTGAGAAAATCAAAAAGAGAAACTAATCCTCATTCGAGTCCGTGTCGGCATTGTCAAGCCTGTTAATGTACGCCCTTAGGCAATGAAAATCCAAATCAAATCAAAACCATGAAACTCGGAAGAAATCTGAAAAACAATGTGAAGACTAAGTTTGAAATGTGTGTGCAAGATACAAGAAGGTATGCATGAGAATATATATATATGGAAAAAAAGTATCAAGATGTACAAATGAATGCATGGATGAAATATGTAAGTTTCCAAGGGCCTTTGTGCAAAAACTACATATTTTTTGGTAAAGACTGAAATATTCAGGGTTTAATCTGCAAATGTGCTAAAGAACATACTTCTATGCAATTTAAAAGAAGTTGGGGGTTAAATATGCAAAACTGTGTATTTTGAGTAACAATTGAGATTCACAGGGTCTAATCTATACATATGCCATAAAATATGTTTTAGTAAAATTTTGGAGAAATTCAAGCTTAAATGTGCCCATCTATGAGTTTCTGAATGAAAATAGGAATTTCTAGGGTCTGATTTGTAAATATGCCAGAAAAACATGTGTTCAGTGCAATTTAAAAGAAGTCAAGGGTTAAATGTGTAAAATCAGTGGACTTATGGCTGAAATAAAGAAGTCTGAAGGTTTCTGTCAAATATTAAAGGGCTTGAAAACTTATAAAAAGAGTGTAGGGGTCAAACTAAAAGTTTACCAAAACAAAACATTATTAAAATGAATTACAAACAAATGCAAGGACCAGGATGCAAAATACAGTGACCTAAATGCAAGAAACAGAAAGATAAGAGAGTTTTAATAAAATAATTTAAAAAAACAAACAACGATTGCCAACGACGACTACTTGGGAAGCCATCCAAGGTTTCCCCGATGCCTGATCATGCATCCAATCACCGAAGAAGCAAGAGAGATGATGGAAGAGAAGATTCGCCGGTTCTGATTGAACTTCAGGCAGCTAGAAGTCCTCTCCCACCTCCCTCACCGGCATCACGATTCCAGTGGTAGTGCTCAGAGAGGATGGGGCATCTAGAGGCACCTAATTGGCAGTCCAATGCTTCTAGAAGGTTGACGAGATGGAGAGGAAGGTTTTCCATCAATTAGGGGAGAACTGTGATGTGCTGAACTCCCGGTCAAGCTCTAACTGTAAGTCTTCTTCTCCAGCAATGGTGACAGCTACATGCAGCGACTAGAGGTGCTGGGAGGAAGATGTAGAACCCATTCGTGAGCTCAAAGACCTCCTGGTTTGTGTCATGCACTCAGTGGGTCGTTGTTCGACGATCGCTAGTGAGATTGTTCCAGTGGCTAACAAAGGCAGTGTTGTGGCTTTCAAGAGGGTGGAAAAGCTTGAGGGGAAGAAATCTATCCTATCCACACTCTCAAGGACTTAAATAACAATGTAGATTCTCCTCCCCACCTAGCTCGTCGGAAAATGGGTCTGGTGACTAATAGAGTTTGAAATTCCAACTAGAGAGCTTCATTCCTCCACTGGAATGACTCCAGGGAGGCTGAGGATGACCTAGGGGATAAAATGCAACAAGACTTGAGCTCGATCAGGGACTTACCTGTGCTGGCAGTGGATGGGAGTTATTTGCTATCGCCGGAGCTCTCCGGAGAAGGTAACTGGAGCTAGCCTGAGCTCTCCTTAGTGATTCCTTGGCTTTCTCTCCTCTGATAGCTCTGGTATGCTTCTGGTTTGCTGGCTTGGTGATCTCCCTTGGGTTTTTTTACCTTTTTACATGTTTTCTCTCCCTTTTATCCCCTCCTTCTTCCTTTTGTATATTGGGGGGGGGGGGGGGGGTAT